>LKNJ01006392.1:203-19483 GCA_002120245.1 Maccullochella peelii
AGAAAAAAATGTATATTTTAAACATCAAAGAACTTTAGTGTTGCACGTTAATTGAGTTACAAGTTACAAAGTCGCTGTGCTAAAGATTAGTTATATTTTGCAACAGAAAAAATGTCTATTAGCAATGCTTCTAATCCTATCCTTGATGCTAACCTACAAAATACAACTAACAACTCTAAATAGCAATACCTTCAATTTCAATCTCTTCAAGTGTTTTACCCTTTCTCCATGGCAAGAAGTAGTTTGGATATTTTGGCCAGCTGGGTTGTAGCCTCTGGAAGCCTGTAATATTCACTGTGGACACGAATATCATGGCCTAGGAAGTCGGCAACTTGGTCCAACTCGTGGGTTTTTGAGATTCAGGCCCTGTGACAAAGTTGCAACATATTTGCGTAACTGCGTCGACCTGAGGAGTTCGGGTTCTGCGCGCCACACTCATTCGCATAAATCCTCAGACAGTCCTGTCCTCTGTAAGGTGTCAAACAATGAGGTCGTGCAAACAGGAATGTGTTTTCTTCTGGAACTCCACATTCTCTTCTTTTGCTTATGAGGTGTGTTAAGGCATCAACCATGTCTGGTGATAGCAGCACGGCAACTTTGCGTCCTCTTTTACCCCTAATTTCCACACGACTGAAATGTTNAAATAGCAATACTTTCAATTTCAATCTCTTCAAGT
Source organism: Maccullochella peelii (assembly GCA_002120245.1). Taxonomy (NCBI): domain Eukaryota; kingdom Metazoa; phylum Chordata; class Actinopteri; order Centrarchiformes; family Percichthyidae; genus Maccullochella; species Maccullochella peelii. The sequence continues at coordinate 880 of LKNJ01006392.1, forward strand.
GTTTTGCCTTGAAGATTTGTAAGGGACCCTTTCCCCATGGCAAGAAGTAGTTTGGATATTTTGGCCAGGGTTGTAGCCTCTGGAAGCCAGTAATATTCTCTGTGGACACGAATATCATGGCCTAGGAAGTCGGCAACTTGGTCCAACTCGTGGTTTTTGAGATTCAGGACCTGTGACAAAGTTGCAACATGTTTGTGTAACCGCGTCGACCTGAGGAGTTCGGGGTTCTGCGCGCCACACTCATTCGCATAAATCCTCAGACAGCCTTGTCCTATGTAAGGTGTCAAACAGGAATATGTTTTCTTCTGGAACTCCACATTCTCTTCTTTTGCTTATGAGGTGTGTTAAGGCATCAACCATGTCTGGCGATAGCAGCACGGCAACTTTGCGTCCTCTTTTACCCCTAATTTCCACAAGACTGAAATGTTTACAAAGTTTTTGTTCAAACTTTGTAAGGCCAACAGCGACATCCTTACGTAGGGCAGTTGTGTCTCTCTCTCNTCAATTTCAATCTCTTCAAGTGTTTTGCCTTGAAGATTTGTAAGGGACCCTTTCTCCATGGCAAGAAGTAGTTTGGATATTTTGGCCAGCTGGGTTGTAGCCTCTGGAAGCCTGTAATATTCTCTGTGGACACGAATATCATGGCCTAGGAAGTCGGCAACTTGGTCCAACTCGTGGTTTTTGAGATTCAGGACCTGTGACAAAGTTGCAACATGTTTGCGTAACTGCGTCGACCTGAGGAGTTCGGGGTTCTGCGCGCCACACTCATTCGTATAAATCCTCAGACAGTCCTGTCCTCTGTAAGGTGTCAAACAAAGAGGTCGCGCAAACAGGAATACGTTTTCTTCTGGAACTCCACATTCTCTTCTTTTGCTTATGAGGTGTGTTAAGGCATCAACCATGTCTGGCGATAGCAGCACGGCAACTTTGCGTCCTCTTTTACCCCTAATTTCCAGACGACTGAAATGTTTACAAAGTTTTTGTTCAAACTTTGTAAGGCCAACAGCGACATCCTTATGTAGGGCAGTTGTGTCTCTCTCGAGGAAGCCTTTTAGGTGCATCGTTGCAACTTCTCCTCCTAATTATTGATCAGTCTCAGGTGTTAGACTTGTTGTTATTGGGGCTTGGTACCCAGGTACATTTGATATAGTTGTTAATCATTTTATCAACAAACGTAGCATGGCCGTAAAGTGCCCCAATTTATTACTGCCATTTATTAACAGTAGTTAAAAAGGATGCTACATCTGTTCACTTTGAATTGACACATCATTGGAAATAAGATTTTGTGGCCTCAGATGTTGTCTTCTTTTTACGTCCTTTTATCTGCCACACAGCCACAAAGAATGCCTGAAATGGACCAGGGATACATCAAAGCCCCAAGAAAGATTTTTAATGCTTTTCACAGGTGAGTCTTGAGAATTAATAGGCTTAGCAGCGTAAACAAAGTTAACTCACTCAAACTGTAGCCTGTATGAATATTACACACATTAGCATAAAACAAACCACACACACAAGTAAATTCTTAAATGATTTCAGAATCTTTTTATTTGAAATGTCAGTGTTCAAGAGAAAATAAAACAGCAATATAAATATTAGCATAAAAATAAGAGTAACACAGGGGGTATAGCGTGGGGGCTAAGCATTTGATAAGAAAGATAATACAGCAGGATAGAGTAGTATTAATTCAGCAGCGGACAGACTTACACATATATAATATTTATAATCATTTGTTCATATGGACAGAAAGAGAATGAGAGGCATTCTTTCACAAATGCACAAGATAAAATCACCGCAAAAGAACATTAAGAGGTTACAGAAGGATAGAAACATTTCCATATTTTTTTTGTTTTGTTTCTTTACAGGGTGATAAAAGATAGAGAGAAAATGAACACAAAAATATGCGTAACACATATCACAAGTTAACTAGTCTACGTGTGTCACTTTGTTTACTTATCTAAAGTTATCTTTAATTCATTTATTTACACTGAAGAGTTAGTTGGCTTCCATGGTGCTTAGTTACTACATTGCAACACAAACTGTTGAAGAACATCTCAGATTTTTATTCATTATTGATTTTTTTTTTTTTAAACTGGTTTTCTCACTTTTCTTGAAAAACAAAATGCAACACATTCCAGTAGTAAGCCACGCCTTGTGGAGAGGGACTTTTATTTTGAAAATGTTGGACGTGGTCCCTACTATACAAACAACTGGCTCATACCATCGACAGGACTTGTGTTTATTTACAGGGGGGAAAAGAGCCTCGCAGGACCAGGGAGCAGAGGGGAGAGGTGAACGGTAGAGATGCTAAGGGTTCCCATTGATTTCAATGGAGGAATATTTCAAAGGGCTCTCAAGTGGTATCTTCTGACCAACAGGGACCGCTGCGCTTGGCTCTGTTGACCTCTACCTGGGTCAGTGCATTAGAAGGTTTAAGGGGTGGGTGGGTCAACAGTGGTTCCTCTGTACATTCAGTGGGTAGAGCCAAGGTTGTTTCCCACCCCCCTAGTCGATGTAATGGTGCCACCTCAGTCTGTGTACCCCTCACCACACCCCCTCCACTCCCCCTGACCCAGCCTGCAAGCTGCCTTTTCTCATGCAGTTGTATCTGGCCAGAGGCCTGACGGACAGATGGACGGCAAAGTAAAGACTTCATATCTTATACAAACAATTCCTCTATGCTTTCGAATCTCCCAAAGAAAAAAAACATGTTACTGTGTTACATCAAGAAGTTTCTTCAGCACTTCAGGATAGTGAGGGGAAATACTCTAGCGGCTTGCAAAGTGTCTAGAAACTCCTAAGCACTTACGTTTACCACATCTACGCGTTTCCCTAAAGACAGAAGTGATTACTACCCCTTCATCATCTCATCTTCAGAATACAAACAGTGCATTTCTCTTTGTTTGGCTCTGGGGTAGTGAGTGAGGGGAGGACACGAGCTGGGTGTAAAGAGGGGAGGGTAGAGGGTGCAGGGCAGCAGGACATGTTTGTGCCCATCTGTAGGTGTTATACAAGAAGCCAGTCCCTGCTGCTATACCACCTGCATGGACAGCATGGCTTGTGACTCCATGACACCAATGCCATGCCACCCCACCCTCCGCCAGCCCTTCCTCTGGGTGCATGCTCAGGTCATAAAAATATCAGGAGATTGAAATAGTTTTTTTTTTCTTCAAACTATGATTACAAAAGTAATTTTCATTTTGTGTCAAGAAAATGCTACATGTGCATTATATTGACCAGTGATTGGAGGGAGGATAACAGATTCAGGATGTCCTCCTCTTTGCTTTTGCAATGCATAGTTTGCAACTCTAAACTAGTATATGTGGTTTGAACCTTAAAGAGCATGCAGAAGAGTTTGTAATACCTGTCAAACAAAAGCCTTATATCCACAGGACTTATGCTTGAAGACCCTGCAAGGCTAACGCTATATAGGAATCTAATGGATGGCAACTAGCGTACTTTACAATAGCTGACTTTCCATCTTAGGGAAAGAGTACAATAAATCCAACATGAAAGACACTAACATTTCATCTCTGAATACATCACTGCGTATAGCCTTATCACCCCAGCAAGGTTCCCTACACTGAATCTTTGTCCAAGTTCATTTGATTTTGCAAAAAAAAAACAAACAAAAAAAACACTATAACCCCCCATACCCTGCCAAAATTATCCACCGACAAATATTATGTGAGCAATACTAGACCTTTAACACAGCACGAGTTATCAACACCAGTAACAGCCTTCAGCACATTCAGATTCTTCAAGACACTCTTTCAAAGACCCATCAACATCGTCCATGTGATTAAAAGTGATTTGCTGTCATTATTTAGACCGTGGCTAGCATGAGTGACAGCAGAGCAGTAAGATACCTAATGGGAGGGGTGTGGGGGGTTGAATTTCTCATCAGATCAGGCCGGGTTTATCATTCCTCTACCTCTCTCCGTCCAACTCTACTTCTTCTCTTTCTTGGTGGACTTCTTCTTGGAGGCAGGGGTCTGGGCGGCCTTGGGGGGCTCAGGCTGGGCCGAGGCCTGGGGCGGGGGCAGCGCCTGCTGGGTGGCCTGCTGGGCTGTGGCCTGCTGCTGCTGGGGGTTGGAGGTGAGGGTGGCCGTGCTGCCGGGGATATAGACATTCTGGCGATAGTCGGGCACGTGCTGCAGGGTGAACTGGGGGCTGTAGCGGGTGCTCAGGCCCATGGTGCCAGGTCCCAGGGTGGCCGTAGCCTCGCTCACTTCTGGGGTGAAGAGAGACAGAGTGGGGGAATAAGGGGTGAGGAGGGAGAGGAGAGCGAGGGAGAAATGAAACTTGTTAGACAACAAGAATTTGGAAGTTTTAGTATGACAGTGTTATATTAAAGTGGTGAAATGAAAAAAGGGCATAAAAGGAGATTAAACCAATGAATTTTAAAGCTTCTATAAGAGATAAGGCACTTGAGTGAAGTATGTTACTGTGTGTATGTTAGTTTTAATTTAAACACATCCCAATGCTCAGGCTAAACATGAGGTAACAGTGAGTTAAACTTAAAAACTGAGGGCATGAGTGGAAAAAATATGGACAAAAGAGGTGTTACAAAATGGTTGATTGTGTGCAGATTTATTTATTTTTAACAGGGATGATGAAACTATCTCCCCAGCATACTCCACTGTGTTTCTAGTTTTCTATGACGCATTCCCCTAGTATGTGTACGCGCATGACGTAGGTGCTCAGCTCATAATTCTCCCACAGCCCCTGCATTGCAGAGCCAGAGACACACACGCTCCCTCCCCCATCCCGTAGTTCCTCTCAGCCTATATAAACACATGTATGCACACGAAAACTGTCACCCTAACTGCACTGGTTTCCAAAGAAGCAAAGCAGTAACTGAGAACCTACTTTTTTTTAATACTCTGCTCTCACACAGTGCTTTGTTAATTGATTGCTCCTGCATTGAGCTTATCAACACAGTGACGACCTTCAGTATTTATCACATGCACGGTTTGTTCTTTCCATCCTGATGGCACCAACTGTTCATTCTGTCTAACTTCGTGCTGACATGCAGGTTAACACTATGCCCAAGACAGAGCCTTTCCTCTCTCCGTCTCTGTTCACTCTGATGAAAAAATTCCACACCATGTCCGGTGCAGTGTCCAAGAGGGGGGTGTCTATGGTTAAAACAACAGTGGAAACAATGACTTGAGTCTATTTGGCATTTAAATCTTGTAGAGTTAGTCCCTCCATCATTTCTGTGAATTTTGTGTTTGACTGTCATTATATTTGGTGTTGCTCAGCCAGCTTTCAAGGCCAATTTTATGTGTATTTTTCCAAGTTATTACTAAGGCTTCCACAGCCCAAAGATGAATCACTGTGTGTGCGTCCCTTCAGTCACTGCAGGAGCAGAGAAATAGGACAGTAGAAAGAGGGTATGTTGTGGAATATTGGAATCTTTGGTTATGTATGAGCCCGAAGGTTGTATGTTACATAACTTCCTGTAGCTCTATAGCCTTCTGCTTATGATAAAACACTGTGCATGTGATCAGTGTGTACAGTGGAAACATGCATCTCTGTCATGTTATTGAATTCAACACTTTCTTGTACTGGTTATCAGAGAAACTGCAGGTAGTGGCGTCCACTGTCAGAATATCATCTGAGGCTTCCTGCGGATGCTAATTAGCATACAACAACTGCATGGAAACATCGATGTTACAGGACACAGAGAGCTTTATCAATGAGCGAGTCTGGCTAGTTGCCCTCAAACCAAACAGGAACCTAAATAAACCACCCCATCCTACGCACCCTTGCTAAGCTTATGAAGAGAAAGAAACTGGCTCAAAGAAGAGAAGATGAATTGATAGAAGGAAGGAAAAAGATGAGGTGTAGGACTCACCGTTAGCTGCAGCCATCAGGGCCTGGAGCTGCTCAGCCTCAGTTGGGGGCTGGGGCCAGGGGCCAGTTCCCATGGCAACCTCAGGTCCTCCAGTTGCCCTGTGACGAAATGGAGGAAAGAACAACTGTAAACAACTGATGGTTCCTCCTCTCCAGTGTGTGTGTTTAGTTCATTGGTTTGACAGTTGGTGGTTTATGATGTAAAGGCAAAGCAGCTGACGGCGAAGTACACAGCCTGAGGAGAACTCAGAAAGGATAACAAGGAGGATACAAAACAGGGTGTGTCTCAAACAAACGCGCACTCTTAAACACACTCTCGTTAAGGCATGTACAAATGTGTCTGCACACAGACACACAGTAGCAAGCGTGTTCACGCATTCACACACAGTAAATGTGGTACAACATTCACACTCTCTCCGTTATGACCATGTGCGCTGCGCCGTCTAGTAAATCTGATTAAATATTTAATGATCCCACCTTTAAAGGAAACAGCTGTCTGCATAGTCACACATGCAGCGCTCAGTGAGCACTGAACATTTCCATCTGGGCAAACTTTACCTTCAAAGGCTTGTTTATTGAAAGTCTGCAATTTGCATGTGGGGGCAACAAAGGAGAAAGCAGACCTGCGATCCATTATGCTCACCTACTTATTTCCATTCCCACACTTGTGACACACCAACACAAGCTCTACGACTGACTAGGTCACCATGCTTTAATCCTGGCTCTGCTGTGTGCTAATAATCTTCCATCTTTGGATTGTTAGATGGTGGTTTTGATTGGCCATGAAACTGCTGTATGTTAACTTCATGCTACTGGTACACTGTCAGAAAAAAAACAACTAATAATGCCACTTCACTTCTTTAGAAGACCGTCAGAAGTCATGTAAAATCCTATAAAACCATTATGGATGCTGCTTCTAGAGTTTTTCCAGAGCAAAAGCAATATATATGGTTTCAGGTCTGTGCCTGCGTGTGCAATACATTGGTTATTTGACTGTTTTGGGTAATAACAAACCACCTGAGGGCATTTAGTGGATCATTAGCCCAGTGTACAGCTCCAAAGAGGACAGTAAATGACACACCAGGGATTAAAAGGTTACCACCATGGTTTCAGGTCCTACTTTCTGACAAATATAGGCTGTAGTAATAAATGAGGAGAGCATGACTGTATGTATACAGATAGTGTATTAAATACATGGAATATACAGAGAAACACTCTCCTTTCTATTTAAAACCAACTGGACGACAAATTGGTCTGCTCTAGGGAATCAAGAGAAAGCAAAGGATGAAGGAAAAAGTGGAAAAGGAATTCTAACATAAAAACAAGGATTTGTTTAAGAGCAGGTTGCCAGATCTCACTGCCAAAACTCTGAAGTGGTTTTCAGTTCAGTGCCAGAGAGACTGAGGGAGAGAAACATGTACGTCCTGTGCCAGGCAGCCAATGAGAAACAGGCACAATCAGTAAAGGCAGGGCAGCCATTTTGTGCCTCTTCACATCGCTTAAGATAAAAGGGAATGCTTCATTTGTGCTAAATTAGCATCTCTCTGTACTTATCACATCCTGTGGTTGCGTTAAGCGCTTCCTGTGGTCAGGATTATCACTTCCTGTGGGCAAGATTGTTAAGTGTGGTCCAGAGGGATGTCCTTGGTTGGCCAGACAGGGCTATCGTTTTTCTCTGCAACCTTACATGACATGTTTTATCTCTAAGGATGACTCTCCTTGTTGTTTTGCAGAGAACCTTCTAGACATTAACTTCAAACTTTCCCCATTCAGACAGTCAACATGGCGTACACGCTGACATCTGTCTTATCTGTATGTTGATCTAGGAGTTTAATGTGGAGAGCTGTTTACTTCCTTGAGGAACTTTTTAACCTCTAACAGCCATTTAAAAAAACAAAAAAAACAATGATGAGACAGCTGTCTGCATTGTCTCTTTCTTGTAGTCGTTCAGTGGATAAATCACATGAAAAAGCCACATGTGGTGATGTTGAGCTACAACCATCACAGACATACATCAAAGGCAACACTGTATGGTAAGCCAGTCTTCTGGAAGGAGAGAAAACAAGAGCTCTCAGACTATAATGACTAAATGTATAGCACACATACAAGGCATAACAAATCTACAAAACACTGCACGCAAACTCAAAAGTGTCACAATCCTTTCTACGCCACAGCAGGCATTGTGGCCTATGCACATCGATCAACAAACCCCATCAAACTTTTAGGGAGACTAACAGAAGCTATGGGTTAGGTACATCTACACACAGCACAGCACTCAACTGCAGTGCACTACCTAAAAGATTTTAGCCACTCTCTGCCCTTATCAGCCAATTTGCAATCAGGTCCCTTTTCCACCGAACAGTGAGTTGACAAAACTGAACACTGATCAGCTGCTAAGGACAGAAAGTGACCACATGGTATCTATGTCTAAATATGTACCTTGTCCCACTCTTCGGCGTCCATCGTATGTGTGTACCGTATGGCATGTGGGGACTAAAAACACAACATGTTATACAGTCTGAAAGAACCATGGTGTATTTGACTGAAAGTTGGAGTTAGTGTAAGAAAAAGGGAAAATGCTGAGATATTGTGCTCTAGATCACGGTGGAAAATATGTTGAGTCTGTCATATCCATTTAAAATTCCAGAAATGGGAAGTTTTCTCCACCACTAAATTGAGTTATGTCCAATGTATCCATAAGCCCAGTGGTATTCTATAACGTCAGTGGCATGTGTTTGTGTGTGTCTAACATTTTCCTGACTTGGCTCAACAGAGCTGTCTGCCCCAGCTGGTATGTTTCAGGCAGAAAGCCTTGACTCATACAATGTGTTGTGCAATCATTGTTGTGAAAACTGTTACTGCACGGACTCCATTTTAACCCACACAACATGGGCAAGTAGCAATCATCAACCATCAACACAAACGCTCACTAAAACACACAACTGAAATAGAGAAAAACAATTAATCCATTGTCATTACATAGGCGAGTCACTAATGTCAAAAATTTAATTTCAAAGGAACCAGTCAGTACGACCTATCACATTGCTGAAAATGAAGAGAGAGCAAGAAGGATATATACACTGTCCCATCCCCCCACTAGCTCTGGTCGCCGTCCCCCCTCAGTAGTACTGAGTGATGGCGCACAGGCTGAGAGAGCGCAGAGAGGAGAGGAACAGGAGGGGAGGGGGAGGGGGAGGGGGAGCTGCGGCAGCCATTTTATAAAGCAGCCTGAAACCCGGCAGAGATGCTCATTCAGGAGTGTAAATCAAGAATTTGAATTCACCGAGCAGAATCATGCAGTACAATGCAATCCTAAATTACATCATCACTACAACGCAGTGCAAAGTCAGATTCAGATGGTTGCATTGTGACTTTGATGTCATCAGTACTTTACAATCAGCACTGTGCAGGCAGCCTGCTCTCACTACCATCCCCCTCTTTTTTTATTCCTCATCCTTCCCTCTGTCTTTATGATAAGCTCGCCTTGTGCAGCACAACAACATGTCCTTGACATTACTGGGCATTTTATCAGTGTGCGTGCGTGTCTCAGTTTACTCACCCACTAGGTCCCGGTCTCTGTCCCTGTGTGAAGCGCCAGTCATTGTTGGGGGGCTTTTGCTGTGAAGAGAACAGAAGATGCAACATGAATTGTGTGTTTCATTGCAACACAGAGACGTTTCTGAGGTTTAGCTTTTAGTTCAAAAGATGTTGCCTTGTGGTGGACACATCTGTGTGTGGTGGTATGTGTCTGTGTGTGATTTTAGAAAACCTTTTCAGTTTTTCAGTCAACAAAGGATTACAGATGGCAACATATGTCTGTATGCTCAGACGTCCATGTTGTTCCAAAAGCTGTGGAGCATAAAATACTGCAGAGGACCACACACACACACACACACACACACACACACACACACACACACACACACACACACACACACACACACACACACTGGGGCTTTGCTTATAAAACAGGAATCAAAACTAAAAACAAAAGGCAGATAATATAAAAAAAGAGAATGACATGATCACATAGCTGAGCAATCAGCTATAAAATTGTGTAATAAGCCCTCAAAATGCAGCCAGATGATGTATCACCACACAAACTAAGTCTAAAACACAGAATTTAACAGATCAGGCAAAACTAAGCTGTGACACTCCACCATGTCTGTGACTACACTGACAAGACTTTTTGATGGACAGATATCTTATAAAAATTGTTTTAATAGATGCAGAGGGCAGAGAGAGTCCTTGGAAGGCAATGCTATTTGTTGTTTTGATACCAAAACGTCATGGAGACACAGCTACAATGGTGCCTCAGCAGTGATAAAAGCCCCTCTCATCTCTGTGTGTCTCTGTTACTCTCTATTAATGTCTTCAAGCCCATTGCACTCTTGTCCATCTCTGCCTCACTGGCCATGTCACCATGTCTTTTCCATCTCTCTAGCTCTTTCCCTTTCTCTCAGACTTTCTTGTTGTGCAGTGATGCAGTGAATAGACCCTTGGCTTGGCTCCAGATTCTGCCGCCTAATCGGCACAAGAGCTCCCCGGAGAGAGAGGCCGGCAGGATGATGTGCTGCATTATTAAAAGAGCTGTTCTACCCGAGGGAATGATGGAAAGAAGCAAGAGAGCAGGAGAGAGAAAAAATAACTACACAAAAAGGACAGCATTGCAGGATAAACTGGTGACTATCATGACTGGAGCATCTATTAGAATACAAGTAAATATGGAACAAATGCACCGGTGACTTATATGCACAACAAAAACTGACAAGGAAACACATGTTGTTGAAATGAGTGATATGGGGAATAGTTTTCAGTATCCATGCAGACAAAACAAGTGACTGCATGAAAAGAGAATTACAATAACTTAAAAAGGGGAGTGAAAGACGGGACTGTGCTATATTGTCTACTAAGGACCTGTGAAGGACACTACAGAGTGAGAGGGACAAATGTGAATGGTTCAATAATACAATACAATTACTGACCCTAATGCATGTACTGTAGCGTTGAGTGAAAATAGCTGTCAGTGGATTAAATTTCAGTGTTGTCTTTAAAAGGGCCTGTTTCACCTTGGTGGTCACTCAACACAATCAGTCGAGTCTTCAACACAAAGGAATATAGAGTCAGATAAAGAGAAGACAAGCCTGCTTGGTTTTGTCCCCATAACAATTTGCAATGCTAGAACTCACAAGCTGTCATTAGTACAACATAGTGGATGAGAATGAGAAGCGAAGGGAATATCTGAACTCTTACCCTCCTTCAGAGGAAAGCGTGGTTGATGTTTATCTAAAAATGGACTCAGAGATGAGTATATGTGCGTGGGCACGCAAGTCTGTCTGAGCTTTGGTAGGGAGAGAAAAAGATCAGCACTGAGTGGAGGGAAACATCCACAGAGAGGCCCAGCATTCCAGCTGTGTGACTGGTTCTCACCACACAAACACTCACAGACACGCTCGTCATTTCCAAGGACAGATCCCACTGCAGGCATGTAGAATAAAGGGTAACAGACTCTGGAATTTTGGGTCCCACTGCTAGTTTAAGGTAAACATACTTCATGTACTGTAATCCTTTATGCTTTATTAGTGACAGCTTGGCTGCACACATCACAAGCAGACAGGTAATATCCATAAGAATGCAATTCTCCTCAAACTGAGGGACTTCATCCTTTCACTCAACCAAACCACAAACTGTTAAGATGGTTTAGACAACAACAGTTGCCAGGAAAACAAATCTCAAGCCAGGTTTAATGGCATGCAGGCAGGGATCAAAATCTAATTGACTTTAACTCCAATTATCTGAGCATCTTTAGATGTGCTTGTTTTTTTTGTTATATCGTCTCTGAAGTGAGTTGATCCCTTAAGATAGATGAGACAAAGATATTCAAAATTTTTCAAAGTGAAAGTTAAATTTAAAGGCAGGAGATAGAGAGAGAAGGTCAAATAGACTACTGAGGGAGACGAGGCCAATGGAGAGAGATGAAGAAATTACAGCTCTGTGGGCCTGAATTCTCATTCAACAGAAAGACTTTGATACCAGCCTGGAAGCTTTAAACACCGTCAGTCTGCTTCCCTTACATCTTTAAGTTGAACCTAAGAGGTTTGAGGGCTCCCCAGGTGAATTACAATCTGACTGAGTTCCTTAGCTACTGTACTATCATCTTTAGAGATGAGATGGATATTCATTATATCAGAATATGTGAGCACTGGATTCATCAGGGGGTATAAACTCAAACTGGACTGATCAGCACATGTTCGAAAGCATGTGAACGTGACCTTTGCTAAAACATCTGGTTTACCTGTCAACCACTTCTCTATCATGATACACAAAGATTTATCCAGGTGTACAAAAGAAAATCAGTGCAATCTCATTCCTTTCTCTCTCCCTGACAGGGGTGAAAAAATACAGTACATGCAACTCCCCCCACCACCACCACCCACACAGGTCCATCTGGTACTCTTTGTGGCAGATTCAGTTTCCTAACATGCACACAAATTGTATTGGTGTTAAAAGATCTTTGGCTGGACTGCAGCTGGTGTCTGTTCTGTTGCTCTGATAACCTTCAGTGTACACACACATACACACCACACCATATAACCCTCAGCACACACGTATACATTCACTCCCTCATCCCAGCTATCTTACATTGTTTCCAGAGACAGTGTTCTTTAATGCTAAGCAACGATTACGCCAGTACAAATCTAAAAATATACAGAAACATAGGATGTGTAACCACTAAAATGCTGGCTCCATTACACTGTTAGTTCATTATAGGGGAAAGGCTGAGCACTGAGACAAAGCACAATGTGTGGTGCTTGATTTTAATATTCCTCTCCCTTAAACAAACATCATGACTCAAGTGACAGAACCCTTGAGGACAGTTTTTCTGAACCGCATGAGCCAGTTTGTCGCATGTGCAGCTTGATCATCCATAAAAAAAGTATATTTACAAAACACTCGGTGCTCGTGCCAACCCTTATAAACTCCCACAGACTCAAAGACTGAAAAACACATGGTCATGGGAATATTCTTCCCCTGCTTTAAATCTCTGATTTTACAAGTATAGAGAGGGGAACAACTGTAAAAAATGGAAGAGACAAGTGATAACAGGCAACTCATAACATCGGGATTACATGGCATGTTTCTTTGTCCACTGAGTCGGAAAGCTCCCTCATCATAGAAATAATTCTCTTTTACTGCAAAAATGTACATGTTGCTGTCCAATTGGAAGCAAATAAAACCTTTGAATTTATTTACCAATGTTTCAGGGGAAAAAAATTCAATATAATTTTTTCCCCAAAACTTTCTGTGATTTAAATGTAAATGAATAGAGGATACAAAGAAGGGCAGTGGGAAGTGACTAACATCAGGCACTAAGGCCCCAGGGTCCTACTAAAATTACACACTCCTCGTGCCTGATGCTTTGTACACACACTCTCACATGCAAGCATATAAACACCCACAGTGATGGCCGCTGCTCTAAAGCCATTATAGCATGTGCTATAATGGCTGTCGCTGTGGCACACGTGCATAAAGCCATCCTTCCTTCTATCCGTATTTTTCCTCTGTTGTCCTCATTGCACACGTGTCACTAGGGCAGGGAGACAGATGGTACCCTGCTGACCTCAGGGACAACCTAATTTGACACAGAGAGTCTCTCTATCACCAAAATACTACAGCAACATTAATTACCATCAATTAGAAACTCTACATTAAACATGATATGACTGAGGATGAACGAACTGAGGAAGGGAGAATGAGAAAACCTCATACTTATTATGCCCATTGAATTCCTCTAAAATGAATCATCCTGGTGAGAGCACTGTCAGCCATTTTCTATCCCTGAAATTTTCTATTCCTCTGCATCAAAACACTAAAAGGGTTCCCTGTGTCTTATGCATGTGATTATTATCTGGTTAGCTTTCCTTCATGCCCCACTCTGAACACAAGGAAAAAAAAGGCATTTGTGACCAAGGATCTAAGGCTGGAAATCAGAAATATCTGTACAGAACTCACACAGCCAGGACAGCCTCACTCATGTGATGCTGAGTCCTGGAACCAATCACCAAAAGTTCAGAGGACAACAGGAAGTCAGGGGCCAGGCCACTGACCCCTGACTTCCTGTTTTTCAGTTACTGCTTTATTCTTTGACTCTCCCCCCTCACCCCTCTTACCATTTTCTTTCCTTGGCCCTTTTCCTCTCCTTCACCCCCATCTCTCCCTCTGTCATCCTGTTCCCCTATGTCTCCAAGCCATTCCACTGAGCCAACACTGCAGGACCTATTTTCATCTGTTTGTCTCCTCCTCTCCATCTGTTAGGAGCACTTATGTTTCTCCCTTTCCCCTTCCTTTGCCATTTCTTCAGCTATCTCCAAATACCTTCTTTCTGCCTGACTTTCTCATTATGTGTATCTTTCTTACCAATAAAGAACAGTTCCTTTCTGTGAGTTTAGTTGCTGGAAGTAAGAGATAGTAACCGCATTTCCTAGCCTGGGGTCAGATTAAATATTAAGCTGTTCTTCACTCTGCCCAAACCTTTCTAGTAGGACAACAAAGCTCTAAGAGCTTTTTCACCATGTGGAGAGAGGGATCCTCCTGCTAAAACAAGTGGGGGTTCAGATAAAATACTGCAGAGCTACGTGACTGAGGAGATCTAGGTTCACACTCTACTGTTGAGAGTCAAAGCATTAAAATGATGGTTTTAAGCTATTCATTGTACAGATATACCATTCTAATATCAAAACTGCATGTGAAAAACATTTCTTGAGATACTTAATGCATTGCTCAAACCTGTCTATAGATACTGAAACACCTGTATTGGTCTTATCCTACCATGGCATATCCCACCAATGCCATGCTTCTCCCACTTAATCCCTCACCTCACTGGTTGAGTTCATAAGGTGCTTCCTGCTGAGTGTCATGTTGAGTGTGTTGTTGTGACTCAGCATGGGTGTCTTCATAAATACAAAGTCACTCCGGCTGGATATGGTGGAGTAGCAGGGCCTGTAGGTGCGTGTGTGCGGCTCCTGGGGGCCTCCTACAACCTCCATATAGCGTATGGGTCCATCAGTATTGAGCTGCAGGTGCAGGTCCTTGCTGGGCCTCTGATGGTAGCGGCTGGGCCTGTGGCGACCATAGCAGCAGCAGTCAGAGTCTCCCAGCCCTGGGTCACGGTGTCTTAGGCAGCGTACCATGAGGACGGCAAAGGTGATGAAGGACACAGCTGATACACAAGCTAGAGAGATGATGAGGTACAGGGTGATGTCTGACATCCCAGTGCGCTGGTAAAAGGGTGTGTGGTGAGGACTTGCTGGAGCATCGTTGGCTGTGCCCTTCTCATCCACAGTTACTGTAATGTTCACAGAACTGGACTTTGGCGGGTCACCATTGTCCTGAATGATGACCACAATGTCATAAGTCAAGCCTGCTTCCTCCTCGGCCCACTTGCGGGCTGTGCGTAGCTCACCAGTATGTGCCCCAATACGGAACATGCCAGCATTTGGTCCTGGGGCGATGGAGTAAAACAGCCATGCATTGTGCCCACTGTCTGCATCCACCCCTACAAGTTTATTTATGAGGTGCCCTGGGCTGGCAGATGGAGGCACAGTGAGCTGTAATCTTTTGTCTTTTGGGAAGGAGGGGTGTACAATCACTGGTACATTGTCATTCACATCCACCACAAACACATGCACAGTGACGTTGGTTGTCCGTGGGGGCACCCCAGCATCCCGGGCCTGCACCTCAATACGGAAAGCATTAAGCTGTTCATGATCCAGAGAGCGCATGCTGTAGATGTGGCCACTCTCTGGGTTAATGTAGACATAAGAAGATATGGGTGAGCTCTGGACCATGCTGGGAAGGATGGAGTAGGAGATGCGAGCATTGTCACCAAGGTCTGGATCAGTGGCTGAAACTGCAGTGATGGGGGCACTGGGAGCATTGTTCTCTGGGATGTCCACGGAGTATGAAGGCTGAGAGAAGGTGGGGGCGTTGTCATTTACATCAGAGAGCTTCACCACGAAGGTGATTTGGGATGAAAGGGGAGGGACACCAGCATCAGTGGCCTTGATGACCACTGTGTACTCTGGGACAGTCTCACGGTCCAGGTTTCCAGCAGTGGTGAGGCTGTAATGCTTGCCAAAAGCTGAATTAAGTTTAAATGGTAAACCTGGCTGCACAGTTAGTGTAACCTGCCCATTCATACCTGAGTCCTGGTCCCGCGCACTTATGAGCGCTATCACAGTCTCTGGTGCTGAGTCCTCTATGATAGGACTGGTCAGTGATGTCAGTGTCACCTCTGGTGCGTTGTCATTCACATCCATGATGTCAACTATGACGTTACAGGAGCCCTCCATAGCAGGAGAGCCACCATCTCTGGCCTGCACTGTGATGTGGTATGCAGTGGCTTTCTCATAATCCACATCCCCCTTCACACGGATCTCCCCGCTTTTAGAATCCACACTGAAAAGGTTGAGAACGCGTTCCGGTGTATATTTGCTAAACAGGAAAGATACTTCTCCGTTGTTACTTGAATCCGCGTCAGTCGCATTCAATTTCGTAACTAAAGTGCCCCGTGCAACATTTTCTAATAGTCTAACTTTGTTAACCGGCTCGTCAAAGACGGGCGCATTGTCATTTACATCCAGAATTTTAATAAGCAGAAGCGTTGAGCCAGATTTCTCCGGCTGACCCCCATCTACAGCAGTGAGCAACAGGCGAAACGAGGCCTGCGTCTCCCTGTCCAAAGGTTTATCCACCACTAGCTCTGGAAACTTGCTGCCGTCACTTTTACTTTCCACATTCAAAATAAAAAAGTCATTTGTTGCGAGATGGTAAGTGCGTAACGAGTTGGTCCCCACGTCGGGGTCGTGTGCGCTCTCCAAACGGAACCTTGTACCCGGGGCGGCAGCCTCTGATATCTCCAAAGAAATGTTGCTGGTTGAAAACTGCGGTGCATTGTCATTCACATCCAGAATGTCCACCACGACGCGATGAATTTCCAAAGGATTCTCCAGAAGTATCTGAAGGTGTAATGAACATGCTGAGCTTAATTCGCACATTTGCTCCCTGTCAATTGTTTGTTTAATAACCAAATCGCCGGTCTCCTGCTTTACTTCAAAATACTGCGTTGTGGATTCCGAGACGACCCGCAACCTCCTCTGAACAATCCGCTGAGCAGTGAGACTCAAATCTTTGGCGATATTCCCAACGACAGAGCCCGGGCTTAGTTCCTCCGATACAGAATAGCTGAGCTGAGCGGACGCACAGCAGAGGCAAGCTAGATAAAAGCAGAGGCTCCACAGCCTCCCTCCTCCGGAGCGCTTCCTCTGTCTGGAGTCCATTGTGCTGCGCTCCGAGGATCGGAGAATGGGAAAGTTTTTAACTTCTTCTATCACCGTAACGTATCCATAGTAAGGTTAAAACGAGGCTGCCAGGCTTGATGGTAAACATTTCCGTTTTAAAAATAGAGCGATGGGAAGTTTTGATGTGATCATGACGGTCGTCTTTTAAGCGAAAACGAGGACGAAAATCAAAGTATTTTCTGCCTCTAGTGAAACTCTCTGCTCCGTCTCCTCTGCCTCTCTCCCCTCGTGGGCGGGGAGAGGCCACAGAGGCCTTCCCTCTCATTGGGAGACAGGGCTGGACCAGGTCTGTCACACAGCTCTCTCTCTCACACTCACACACACACACACACACACACACTCACACACACACAGTGAAAACTTTTCAGTAACTCCTCTTCCACTGACAGGCAAGTATCAACTTAATTCTCATTTCAAAAGTTTGAGAGGACAATGAAAGCGCAATTGCAGAAAGAATATGTTACAACTGTGAAAAAGCAAATTTTCATAATCCAAAAAGAAATATATATATGGAGAATATGTTAGCTCATTGTTATACCGTTGAACAATTCAGTCACGTGCTCTCATTGAGAACTCCTCATAGTCAAAACACAGCAGTTTATCAAGCAGCTGTTATTTATAGCAATGCTATTTGTATCCGCAGGGGGGCATGGTTTCCAAACTGGGTTTCCCCCTACACTAAAAGGAAAGTTGAAATGGAACTTCATTAGAAAGCGTTCTATAAAATATTTTAAAGTATATGGAAGCTATAGAAATAACACGCAGCGGAAAGAACAGAAATATGTTGCAAACAATACAAAATGATGTATAAATTGGCCAGTGAAAGAGGGTTGGCAGGAAAAATAGTCATGAGAGCCCAATCTCCTTTTAACCTGAACATTTAAATTGAAGGTGATTTTTTTACTTTTACATAAAGAAATGCATCATGAAAGTGATACTATGTTGGCTATGCTAAGGTATATATAGATTCACTGAAATCAAATATCACATTCTTATATCATATTAGCATAACCAAAATATTACGTTTACTAAAGCACATTATATTTTAACATATTACATAAATATATATATATATATAAATTTCATTTTAATAGATACGAAATTGTAACTTATAAGCAGGAATCACAACCCTAGTACTGACCCTAGACTAGCCTTCAGTTCATACCGAGTTTGTGCGATTTGGTTTCCATCACAGAAAAACAGTAGACACTTTCCCCACCGATATCAAAAAAATAACAAATACAAAACAGAATTGGGGGAATTCTGTTCAGCCCACGATTATAGATACAATATCACACAATGCCTTGTGGTTTTCTGCTCACCTGCTGGCTCTCAAAGGTCCAGGTGCTGTCGGGTAAAGACGCATCCAGGACACTGATCACCTC
>LKNJ01006393.1:0-17589 GCA_002120245.1 Maccullochella peelii
ACACACACACACACACACGCCTTCTGTTTGAAATGACTGGTTGCAGCAAACAGTCGTAAATTAGAGGGGACGAAGTTGACAAAGCAGACAAAGGAAGGAGTACTTCAGATTACACACACACACACAAAAACACACACAGCTGATTTGATTTATGCGCTCCCTCAAGCTGATGTAATTATATTCCGCTTCCCAAAAGACAAAAGATGTATATACTGTATGTGCAAAGCACAGGTATACAGACATGAAAATCAAGTTAACCCTGTCTGGCCTTTGACTGGAATCCAAAGCAGCCGAGTCTGGTCTCAGTCTAACGTAGTTTGACCCCACAGTGGAACTAGACCTGTTTGTTGGGAAGCAGGCCAACTGACTGGCCCAGGAGCTGAACTTTGTCTAACCCTGTTTGGAACTGAACCAGACTGGCTCTGTTTTCTGTGTAGCAAAAACCAGCTGATCCCAGAAGGAGAACAAGGATATGCCTGTTTTGAGTTTAAAAATAGTGTGGTCTATTAAAGATCGGTAATCAAACTGAAACAAGTGGAAGAAGTAAGTGGAAACAGGCCAATTTTGGAGGATTAAGCCCTTTTAAACCACAGAAACTTTTCAAGGAAAAGTTTTAGGAATGCATGAATACAGTATTTTCAGCATGGGAACCTTGATTTGGTTTCTGGACTGTAGTTCCTACACCCTCAAAAGTGTCTGCTTTCTGAGGGGCCAGGAACTGTCAAGCAAAGTCTGCCGCTCTGAATGTCACTGACATGTCAAACACAAGCCTCTAACCTGTTACAACATGTGAATATCATTCATCCTGAAGAAAACACTTGTAGCCTCTAGAGTTCTTTTTTAAATGTTGCTGAAATTTAGCTTTCCAACTTTCCATGTAGTGCAAAGAGCGGTTGAGTGAGAGAAATTAAACATCATTTAAGTAAAACTGAAAAGAATATTTTTGGCATTTTTAATCATGACCTGGTCTTGATGCAGGTCTGACTCTCCTCATCTGTTTCATACTGACAGAAATGACCAGCCGTCTCAATTTCATTGTCAGAAACTTCCAAACATTTCTAAAAGTGTTCGAGACGGTCTGAGTCACAACATGACTCATCTGAAACACACACACACACACAGAGGTACCCAGTGACACTCACACTCCCCCTTTGTCGCACACATGCAAACCCTCTCAAAACTCAAACATCGCTCTGTCTCTCTCTCTCACTCGCTCTCACACACAAACACACACACACACACACACACACACACACACACACACACACACACACACACACACACACACACACACACAGGGGTAAGTTTGGTATAGTTCCTGATGAGGTCATGTCGCTATTAGCATGCTAATCCTGCTCAGGATTACACTGCTGTCAGAGCAGAGAGCTCTGCATTAATAACCAGTTCCACCTCTGTATTGCTCGCTCTTACACTGACTTTCTCACACACACACACACACACACACACACGCTCGTCTACTCTTTGAGCATCCCTGAAACATTCTCAGATCTCATTTTTTTGTCAGGTTTGTCAAGTCTCTGTTGTTTAGTCAAATTTGAATCAAAAGGGGCTCTATTTGGCAGAACTGTCAAAAACAGAAGCCAAATGTAAGACACCACACACACACTTGCACACTCTCACACACACACACACACACACAAGCTTGTTTAAAGTGGAAGTTGTATCTGCAAACTCACTCAGTATAAAATCGTATATTCTCTCTTGTTTTATTTCCTTTGTTTTGCTATCTGTGCCTCTCACCACAGGGAGAAGCTTTAATCTCAATACTCTCATTAACACCCTGAGAAAACATAGAGCTGGTTCAGAGCCCACATACAGCAAGTCACAGACAGACAGAGAGAAAAAAGCAGACAGTATTATCTATACTGTCTGCTTTTTTTTATAGATACTACCACTGCTGTTACAACTAGTTTGCAACTATTAGTATAACTAATAAATAATATTATTATAATTATCATCACCACCATAAAGCAACCAAATCAATCATCATCATCTATATGACGGTTACAATGTTCTCATAAAAGGCAAATAAGTAGAAATGAATGCACATGTATATATTTCTATTGAGGATCCTCAACATAACGAAGGCCATGTTGTTCAAGTTGTTCAGATACGTCTTGACCTCGTCATTGACTGTCCCAGCTGTTACGGCAGCTTTCAAACACTTAATTTTATCGTAACTATAAAGAGGATGCACTTGTAAGTGGAGGTGAGCATTATCTAAAGAGAGTGCAACAGGAAAGGGGACAAAGCAGGAGGGAGATAGCAGGCACACACATGCATACATATTCAGTGACTTCTTGCCTTTTTGTGGTCGAACATGGCAATCCTTTGCACCATTCCTGGTGTAGTTTCTGTCATGTCAACAGGACAACAGCGTGGGACAAAAATATTTCTTGTAGTGTGTGCACTACAGCAGTTTTGAGAACAGAAGTCAAGTCTATGTTATTTATACAGCCCAATATCACCAATCACAATTTGCCTCAGGGGGCTTTACAATCTGTACCGCATACAACACCCTCGATTCGATTGAGGAAACACTCCCCCCCAAAGAAAAATCAAAGAAACCTCAGGTAGAGCCACAGAATAGATTCACAACAGAAAATCATACTATATACAACTATGATGACAAAATGTAGATTGTAAAATGTAAGTGAAGAGGAAGACAACTGAGCAGCTACAGGTGTCGCCCTCTTAGTAGGATCTGAGCCAAACCACCTCCTCTCCAAATTGGTCCTCACAAGCATAGATGTACAAGAGCCCACACTCCCTCACACGTATGGAGACAGACCTGAGCAGACAGAAAGACAGACATCTGCCTGCACACTTGAATACAGCTCCAGACACTCTCTGTGGTGCTCATTAGGAGAGGTAGCAGGTCCAGACCTCCTCCTAGCAGAACTACAGGGGTGACCGACTCCCCTCCCTGTCCTCTTCTCTTCTTCCACTCCTCCTCTTCTGTCAGCTTCACTCCCTCCCCGCTCCCCTGCTCCTCTGTCACCTCTGTCTTTCTTTCTCTGAGCTCTCCTGTCCTCTGGTCTATTCTCTGTATTCTCTTTTGATCCTCCTCTTTTCACACCACTTCACCTGCTTTCTGTGTCTTCCCCTCTCTCCTCTGTTTCATCAGTATTTTTGCTTGCCTCTCTCACCCCTGCCCTCACCCCCTCTTCTTTCTCCCCCCCACCTCATCATTTTCTTCCCTCTAGCAATCTCTCTCCCGCTTGTCTCATCTCTCTATCCTTATCTTATCCTTGCCTCTCCTTTCTGTCTGCCATGTCTCATTTCAACTCTCAGCTTCAATTCATGCATGAAATATAAGTTAACTTGAATGATGTAGATGTAGGAGGTGAATACTGGCAATTAGGAGGAGTTTTTAAAATTTCATTCCTTTACTTCTCTCCTCTCTCTCCTATCCCCTTTTCCCATTCTCTCTTTCTCACCCACCTCTCCCTTATGTATTTCCTTAAACTTTGTTTCTTCCATTCTCAGCTCTCCTTTTTTACCCCTTTCTCTCTTTTCTCAAACAGCTGAAAGGAGGCTCACTTGACCTTGAAGTCCACCTGAATATCAAGGACCAATGACCCCTTTATTCTCTTTTTAACGTTCTCTCTCAATTACAATACAACTTTTGTACCTTTTATTCTCATTTACCTGTGTGTGTCCACGTGTATTCAGCTCTCACACCAAAGCAGGCCATTACTCTATTATGTCCATTTGAATATGTTGCTCTCTCTCTTTCTCTCTGTACTTTGTTACATCTTGCTTACTTATTGAGCTGTAAGCTCGGCCAGTCAATGAGCACTTATAGCTCAGTGCTTTTACATATCAGTCTGAGAGAGATTAAGAGAGGGAGCGAGAGAAAATAAAGAGAGAAAAATGGCGTCTAGGGCAGCCATATTTTTACTCCTTGACCAGTCAAGGTTGTAAACAGCAGCTGTAACTGTGTGTGTGTGTGTGTGTGTGCACTAATATTAATTCTAACACTCTCACAGCGCACACTCACACACACACACACACACACACCGTCATTGTGTCTAACCATGAGTATTGAAAAGTGCAGTACAGCAGGGGTGAGGGTTAGGCCACTTCCCTTCCTTTTGGCCCTATAACTTGCAAACTAATTATTTGTGTAATGGTGTAAACTATTGGTCTTTTATTTTTTCTGAACATGTCCTTTTGTTTACGGCTCCCTCTGCTTCTCTCTCACTGATCAGACTTTTGCCCTCCCTGTCGGCTCTGCGGTTACGCTTCCTGACTTTTTGTTTGCAGTGCTGACACAGACCTCTCATGTGGTTGGGTTTTTTTCAGGGGTGCGTCCCCATTGGCTTATGAGTTTTTGAGTGACAGCTCAGTGCCCTGGACGCTGTTCAGTGCAGCAAGCTCGACTTTAAGCTATGGCGAGACACAGACAATCTAAACAGCGGCACTGGGCATTCGCTACCCACTAGCTAACTTTACTGGATTTCCACAAGATTAATA
Organism: Maccullochella peelii; assembly: GCA_002120245.1. Taxonomy (NCBI): domain Eukaryota; kingdom Metazoa; phylum Chordata; class Actinopteri; order Centrarchiformes; family Percichthyidae; genus Maccullochella; species Maccullochella peelii. The sequence continues at coordinate 4,501 of LKNJ01006393.1, forward strand.
AAGTATAAAAAATATATTGACGTGCAAATTAATCGCACAAAAAAAACAAACGCCCCTGGTGTGTGACGGCCTTTAGCCCGAAGATGTGCTTGTGTGAGAAAGTTGTGAGAGTGTGTGTCTGCCATGTGTAGTGTTTTCAAGCACACACACACACACACAGACACACATGGGACTAAGAGCAAGTAGTGCTTATTTATCACCCACTGAATTCCCAGAGCTGAAGAAGAAGAGTGTGTTTTTACTGCAAACAGCACTGCTCTCTCTATGTCTCTCTCTCTTTCTGACTCTCTCTCTCTATTTTATATGCACACACTCAAAAACAAGTAAATATGCACATATACAGTATGTGTTACATAAACACATGCATGTACACAAACACAAAATGTATGCACTGGCACACTTACCCCAGAGCTTGCGCGTGTGTGCGTGCGTGTCATGTACCTACGCATTTTACAGCCCTGAGCGTCTGTTTCACCCACAGTAATCAGAATTCAGCAGCAGTGAAAATGCAGGACATGCATTCTACAGTAGCTAATCATCTTGTGCTGACAAATTTTATGAGTTTTGGGCTTTTTACGATGCCGAAGGAGTGCGTCCGGGGCATTTGTCAATTCAGAGCAGCTCAGGGTAGACATGGACTCATTTTATTTTAGAGTAATTATTTATTGAACATATATAGAGAAACGATGACACAAAGAGAGGTGGGGAGGAAAGAGCTGAGCTAATCAGCCCTTTTATCAACTTGTAACTTCCCCTCCAAGAATTTGAAAATAACGACGCTACGTGACATTTTAACATCAGTAAATTATTGCCACATTTAGAGACATTCATATTACTATTGTCATGGAGCCAGGTGCTCCAACTTAGTCTGCCTCCACTTCCTCCTACAGACTCTGTCTGTGCTTAACAAACCATTTCAGTCTTTGCTAGACCCTGCCACCCCTCACTTGCCCACTTGTTGTTTGAGCATGCCTTCCAGCACCTGCTACCTGAACCCTCTAACTGCCAGCTCACCTATGTTCTACCAGACAAATAAGCCTGTCTCTAGCATACACATACTCACTTTGTCAGATTTTCCGTGGTGAGCCTGTAGCCAAAGATCTTTAGCCTTTGTACCTACATACTGAAGACTGATATTCTATCCAGTTGGTTTGATTATTTGTTACTATATAGATTCATTCAGAAACACACTATTAACTTGCTGTAAATGGTCGCCAGTCAGTCACAGGGCTGACAAATAGAGACAGACACCCATTCACCCTCAGTCACACCTACGGGCAATTTAGTGCCATCTACTGGAGAAATAATTAATGGAAAAATACTGGCATTGAACACACAAAAACAGTGTCACTGAATCATCCAATAATAATGTTTTCTTTGGTGAGAGAATGTCGGCACAAAAAAACTCATTGCACGTTTGATTATTCTGTCATTTTGCCACTATACAGTTACTACAGTATTAACAAATTAGCCGAGCGCCAAGATGATGGTGTTCTACATCGGAGTATAAATATTGTGTCGTAATGTTGGATCACACTGCAGATCCACACAAACAGATGGGGCTTACTGTTCACTTTTTTGGAGAAACTGTAAGGCTAATGCATTTCGATTTTACATAACAGAAATGCGTGCGTGTGTCTTATTGCAGGACATTGGATACATGATTAGCCAGTTTTGTAATTCTAACAGTTAACCGAAGACCGAGCATGAAATGATCCTGATGGTCGATCCCATGATTTACCGTACCTTAAGCTTCCACTATTAAACATGCATGAAAATGCAATGAGGAGGTTTTAAAGGCTTCTATTAATGCAGTTGGCTACCCACATGCACACAAAAAGACTCATACACACAACATGAAACTTTAAAGTCTCATAAGTCAATACTGTGAAGTTTACTCTCTCTCTCTCAACACACACACACACACAAAGAAGGCTACACACACCCATGCCCTGCTAACACATTGCACAGCTACTCTACATAATTTACCCTTGAGCAAAAGCCAGTTTAATCCCTGTAAATATTCATAACAGGAATGTGTAGGTTGAAGTGGCCCTTCACTCTGCACCTCCAGCATGCTTAATACTTGATTTAAATTAGCTTGAGCGCTAAAAGCTCCTCTTAGCTGCGCTTCAGGTCGTGGATAACACACACCATTTGGCCTATACTTCAGATTTTGAAAGTAACTGACATATTGGCAGATAGAGGTTATTTACCGTAGGTGCTCTTTAGCTCACTTACTTATTCTCCAAATCTCCTCTTATCTAGACTGACTGATGGCACGTTTTGACCAGCTTTGGCCGAGGGTGATATCACTGCAGCTCTTCGTTTTTCTATGTAAGTGTCCATACAACGCATTGTGGCTGCACATTAGCCTTTCCTCATTTGCATAAAGTCGGGGTCAAGTCTACTTCATGCAAACCAGGGGCACCCAGTATGAACGGCTGCCTGTAGGAGAACACAAATCTCATAAACCAACTTTTGAACTGTGTGAAGATGATTCACCATGCCCTTTTTTTACGCCTTGAATATTTTCAGTAACTTTTTGTATAGAAGTTAGATTCAGTAAAAAAGTGCCTCCAGTTATTTTAAAAGAGAGACTCCAAGCAGCCAGTATTACAGAGCATTGTTTTATAGTGCTGTAATGATTTCGGAATTCTGGGTTCTGTCTATAAATCTGTGGAGATGTTTGGTTTTGAGTAACTTAATAAAAATTGTGCAGTGTGAATCCGACTTCCCACCGCTGCCCACACATGTTTCAGGTGCTAACCTGGGGTTTAAACAGTTCAATCCTTGCCTACTCTTTCATCAAAAAGAGATTAGCTCCACACACACAGACACAAAATAGGTCTTGTTTAACCATTGACAGGCACACACACACACACACACACATATATTGATTACCCATCTCTCTCTCCTCATAGTTGACCAAAACAGTTATAGACTAAATTTATGCTTTCTCCCTCCATGACGACGATGGAGATCACTGTCTGTGTGTGTGTGTGTGTGTGTGTGTGTGTGTTACAGACAGCCACAAAACCGAAAACTACAATGTACGCTCTAACAAAAGTAAGATACAACATGTGTGTGTAGAAGTAAATGTAAATGCAATTGCCTGTGCAGTCATTTGTGTGCATGCACCTGTATATGTGTGTGTGTGTGTGTGTGTGTGTGTGTTTGTGGGAGTCTGTACCACCTGAGGTCATATTGTTGAAACCAGGTCAGCCTTTCGCCCCGACGAGAGAGCAAGGACAGGCATACCCAAGGGCTCCTGTGTGTGCGTGTGTGTGCGTGTTTGTGTATTTATAGCTTTGGACAGGTGCATAACCCTATAACACACATCCACCCCTCTACCTTTCATTGTTGTCCTGATTTTATATGTGTTTATGTGGCTTCGTGTGTGTGTGTGTGTGTGTGTGTGTGTGTGTGTGTTATCCCCAGAGCCTGCCGCTGGCCTATTTCAGACTGAAATGTTAAACTGTAATGTATTTTTACCCCCTCTATGACTCCAGCTAACCTGTCACTGACCTTGGTCCGACAGAACAACCTGTACCTAAAGGCGCCTTCCACTCAGGTTTCACAGCACGCGCACGCCCACTGGGTCTTTAAAAGACATGAAATGGGTGAAATGTTTCTTTCTTTTCACACAAAACTGATCGTTCTCCCTTTAGACAATATCAAGTGGGTGAATATTGCTCTCCAGAATGACACATATGAGTGTTTCATTGATCTGAGGGCCTTTTCAGAAGGACAGTTACCTTTGCAAAACTGTTTTCTCATCTTACATCACAACTGGTTAAGGATTGGTTACGTTTAGGCACAAAACATCTTGGTTAGGGTTAAGGAAAGGTCATGTTTTGGACTAAAATAACTTTTGAGGTTGAGGACCTTCCTCGTCACGGTTAAAACATTAACTGCTTGTTAAGGTTGGGAGCGATCATGGTCATGGCTAGAACAAAATCCAATGTTGACTGATGTCGGTACGAAACAGGAACTGCACAGTGGGTTAAAGTCTGACGTTTCCCACCCCGACCTCCTCCCTCTGTGGAAGTCGTGGCTCTATAACAGCATCAAACTACTTCCACCTTTGCTCCAACAGACACGAATCATTATGCCTATAGCCGCTAGAGGGCCTTATTGCTTGAACATGAACATAGGTCGTTAATGAGCATCTGCTGAAACGACTGATGCTGTTCTTGGGAGGACAGTCTCGATTGGGACAGTACCCACAGACCTTCATCTGTGCGATTTTAAGAAGTTGATGTTAATGATTCCTGCTGGGAAATTTCATCCCCAGAGTTGTTCAATGACCCAATCATCCAACTGCTGGATTTGTCTTGAGAGTCTTTGTTTGAATTTGTCAGGACAGAAGTTCCAGTCTGTGCTTCTTCTTCTTTTTTGTTTTGTTTTTTCATTCCTGTCTTTCTGCTCCAGTCTATGGATCTAAAGTTAGCTTTAAGAAATACGAGACAAGATGGGGCCATAATATTGACAAGCTTGTGTGTGTGAGTGTGTGTGCATTCATCTATAATGCAGGCCAGTGCCCAGAATGAAGACTGTGATTAATGAGTCTCCCAGTCAGAGATGCTAATCACTTGCAGCCACACACTCCAAACAAGACCTGTGTGTGTGTGACCTGACTTGTTAGTTAAGGCACTCAGACTCATGTCTTCTCTATTATTCTCTTTCTAGACAGACTGTGAGAGAGTCAGACTCTCTAGATAGAAAGAGAGATACATTTTGTAGCTGGGTAACAAATGTGGTGAATAATGGGTAAAAAAAGAATAACTAGTTGCCTTTCGGATGTGTGGTTGATACTTTGCTGCAACTAGTTTTAGTCTTGTGTGTTTTTATGTGTGTGGCAGGGGAAGATGGACAAAAATGACTGACAGCTCGTCTGGACCAGGGTGGTCGGGTGGAACAGAGCTTCAACACAGCCCAGTAGACACACACACTCACACACACACACACACACACACAAAAACACTCACAACAGGCCTAAACACATGAGCATAGAATCACTTTCTCCCCCGTACAAAGACACACACACACAAACACAAACACCACAGGGACCTCTCCTCACCTCAACTTGTCTCCCTCTGACAGCTTTCAACAGTGGTCAACGCACACACACACACACACACACACACACACACACACACACACACACACACACACACACACACATACACACAGAGCACACAAACACACCACACTGAACTCTTGACAGATACATCCTCCCACTCCCCTCCCTGTCACAGTGCTGGCTGCCAGGTCAATGGTTCGTGCTACGGAAACACCTTAACTTGTGAAAGCCGGGATATTTTCACTCTCTCCTCAAACTCTGTCAATTTGTCTCTTCCCCTGCTCTCTCTCTCTCCTGCTGTTCATTCTGTTGCACAAAAACTAGGAAGAATTTTCGGTCGGCCGTCGGCAGTGGACATGCATGCGCTTCTGTTTGCTCAATTTGGTGTCTAGATATTTTTGTCATAAATTTTAGCCTGCATGCAGATGGTCCGTGAGGTCCGTGCATTCACAGACATGAGTAGATTAAATTTACATTAGGTGGACCCTTTGTGGCCAGTAAACCAGTGGTTCCCAACCTTTTTTGTCCAACGTACCCCCACAGCCCTATCAGATGGGCCCAAGTACCCCTTTATCATACCCTTTGATAGGAGAGATGGCTTTATGGTATTGTTCAATGGTATTTTTTAGTAGTTTGCATTCGTACTACTGCCATTTGGAGTGACAGAAACTGGTTCTTTCAACCTTTTACAGAATCTTTACTTTGAGCTTTTTGTTGTCTTTTTTCCAACTAGTCTTTCTGCAGTCTTTATCAACTTACAATAGATATGTATTATCAAATCATAATTTCTATTTTTTCAAGTTACCCGAGCTTCACAATTTTCCACGTACCCCCTGCTAACTTCAGAAGTACCCCTTGGGGTTCAAGTACCCCTGGTTGGGAATCACTGGTGTAAACGTTTATAAGGGTGTAATATAATTTGCCCTGCTGAAGTGTCTAAAGACACTGAATGCTTTCTTGCTCAAAGGGGTGCTGCTGTGCTCCACATAATCTATTCTTATTTGCTTTCTTCTTTGGTGGAGTATCCTTTTATCTAATCCTACAATAATCATATTTTTCCATCATTTAAGTTTCATCTAATTGAGTCTCATGGGACTATTAACCTTCTGTCCTGTAGCAGATTGCTCAGCTGTTTTAATTTTTGCTCATACCATGTTTGTTCACTTTGTTGCTTGCATTCGTCTGCAGCATCACTATCCAATTTCCCCACAGGCATCGTTCAAGTACCATGTTATCTAATGTAATCTAAAGGGACAACTGACCCTGCTGGGTTAAACTCAACAAAATTTTGATGACAGGCAAACACGCACATACTACACTTTCAGATCTCCCTCCCTGATCCAAGCCAAAATGGGTGGCTTTTAAAAAGAGCCTTCAAATATTTTACACATGACTGATTTACATTAGATTCTGTTCTTTTTGGAACAAAGCAAAAGAAAAAGACGCACTTTTCATTTCAATGGAAACACATGAAATGGAAAAGAGACAAGGACCTTTAAAAAATGGGAAAACAAAATGACCTTGTTTCAGTCTGTGATTTTAAAGTTCCAGTTTCTGTACCACTGAAAATTGGGTTTGTCTCCAAAGAAAGATGCTTGAACTGCGTACAACAAGAAAAAAATATTTAATGAAAACGGATAAATGGGCAACTGTAATTTGATTGGGATGCTAATCAAAGGCCGCATCCTCCGCGGTCTAACACTGAGGGAAGGCACCAAAGCCTTGAGAAGCTTTTGAAAAGTAGCCCTTTCTTTGAGTTTAAAAAAGGGGTAGGAGGGGAATGAGCTAGGCTTTCAACTCATTCAATACACCATCACCACATGAAAACACGAGCAACTTTTCATCAAAGGGCTAAGTGGAAGTGTGAAAGAATTTCAAGGCGCAAGTAAGCTGTAATTATGTTTACCAATTAACTAATTAAGATGATTTAATACTTGAATGTGGAAAATTGGGCTTCCACTTCTCTGAAAACAAGTTTTACATTTTAGTAATGGTGAAAAAAGCAAATACAAATCTCCACTTCCAATTTTAGGGCCTTAGGGTCACTGACTGAATAGGGATGGGAATCAGTGCGTGCATGTGGTTTGTGTGCGTGTGTGTGTGTGAGCAGGTTTTTAGCCTCATTAAACTATCACCTCCCAAGGCTATGGACTAACATGGCTTCCCTCTAGCAGCTGTTTTCACAGTCATTAGCTACTTAGCATCCAACCATGCTAACATGCTAAACACATGGTGTTGATAGCATTTTGTCTTGCTAACCACTGTGTTTTCCTTCTCATTTAGCTTTGAGTTACTTTTGGCTCTGAAGCACAGGACAGTGCCTAACTGTCAAATGAATGAAGTGCACACTATATTATATGTAAAACTGCTTTTCAGTCTGTTTCACAGTGATTAGCTATGTAGCATCGTTCCACTAGGATGCATTCGCAGTAAAGGATATTTGTGATTTTTTGCATCACTAAAAACAATGCATGCAAATGTGAATAAAATGATAATTTCCTAAACAGAGCTTATCCCCAGAAGAAGTATAGCATAATTAAGGTCATTCCTGTTTACCAGTATAATTTTGTAATTGTGATTCCTTTGTCAAAGATTGGCAGAAAATTGTTAACTTAACAAAATCCCTGTTCATATGTTGCACTGAAACTGCACAGCTCTGAATATAGTTGTGATTCCACCATTGGGGATGCATTGGGATCCAATCACTCAACCCTAATTTGGTGGTAGTTAAAGATGCCTGCACTAGAGGTCTTCAAGGATTCAACATTTTGGATCTAATCCCAAATGGACCTGTGGATAATACCCAAACCCAATGTGCATGAATACATTTTCAAAATAGAAAAAGGAAAAAAGGCAGAGATCAGAAAGGGACCCAAGTAGAGCAAGACTCAGTCTGAAAAGACCCAACGAGAATTAGACCCGATTGTAAATGAGGGAAACCTGAACAGACCCAGGAGGAAAACAGCAATACTGGCAGCAGCATGATGTGCTACCAATGAACAAGCAGCTGCAGTTGAAAAGAGCAGCAATACATGCCAGTTTTCCTGCACTCCACAGCACTTGCTGACGCACCCTGTGATCAGAGCTAATAGCAATCCACTTGTATCTATCTTGGTATTAGACATGTTGACACACTGACCCATGGCAGTAGAACGGGACCCGACCACAATTAATATAATCTGGACCCAGCCTGACTCGGGGTCAGTGTACCTCTGAAGACCTCAAGCCTCCACTGTAAACACAGATGACTCCTGAACGCCTGGTCAGTTTTGTAGGGTGGGTGTGGTATCCCCCACAATCCTCCCACCAGGCCTGATCACGACTTGATTTCCAGCCTTGCTTCTTGTGGTGTGTTTTGTTTTTCTCTTCCTATGTTGCTTCCAGTCATTGTGAATTTCTCTCAGCAAAGTAGAAAAACTAAACCAAACGACTGAAGATGTTTTCTTTTTCACACATGCCTTCTCTTTACACCCGGTGCATTCAGAGGACAATTAACGTGACCAACGCTATGTTTAACAGCATCACCTTCAAGTAGTTTTCTGTTCAGTGAACTGACATGTCTTGCCTCTGCAGTGCCCCTTGATTTCCTTTTACCACACAGAGTCATAATTAAGGTCTTTCTTTCTCTCTTTCTTTGTCTTCTGCCCACTCTCTTTCTTTCCTTTCTTCCTCTTGTTTTTCGTGTGAGAAGAATATTTCATTTGTGGTAGTCAATTTCTTCATTCTTTTATAGGACACAAGATCAAAACCTAAATTTCAAAACCCAGCCTCTTATACATTTTCTTACTCTTTCTTCTCATCTTCTTTATAGCACTTTCTGAATCCATCTTTTTCCTTTCTGTTGACACAATCCTTCTCTCCTCTCACCCTTTCTCCCTCCCATGTTGTGTTTCTATGCCTTCCTCCCTCATTTATTCCCTGCTTCTTTCTCTATACGTACTTCCTTTTTTCTCCTGTGTCTACAAAAATCCCAAATTCAGTGAAACATTACAAAGTACTGTAAATGGCAGCAAGCTCGCCCCTGCAGAACAAAACTTTACTTTGTCCTTCAAGGGGGGAAAACCAATTTGACTTGGAATGAACAGTCTACTCTAAAAGCCACATAATTGCAGAATGACTGATTGAAACATTCAACACATTCTTTGCATTCACATTTCAGGCATAGCCTTCATTTTGTGAATGTACTGGTGGATACAGTACAGTACAATAGCAATATGTAGAGGAAGTTCAGCTAGACTGCATTGTGCCACAATGACATTAACTTCTAATGTGAAGGGAGTAACAGAAATTCTGCAGAGCAAAGAATCAAAGTCAGACTGCAATCAAAAGTAAATGAAACTTTCCTCTGCCTCTCATTTACTCTCATTTAAAACACACCAATCAAAATCACATCATCCAGTTTTATACAGGTTTATGCATTGTGTAATAAACAAATAGAGGCAATCAAAGTATATGAAATCAATGAAAATCCTTTTGATTTTAGTTTCCATGTGACCCTAGTGATTCTAGCCGACTAGCATGCTAATAGCCAATTAGTTTAGCATTGAACAGGTATAGATGTCTGTGTGAACACAACCAAACCATTTTTTTACATTACATTTCCTCTGAAACCTTAAATAAATTAATTTAACCTTCTCTAAACCAAACATTTAGCTATCTGTTGCGAAAAGGAAATGTTTCAAAATTTAATCAAATAAGCATCACCGGAATTTGATCGTTTTTGACAAAAAGACAAAATTTGGGTTGCATTTTTTGAAGCATGGTAAGTGAAAATGTGTCCTACAACATACGATATAACACAAACCACTGGGAAAAGTAAAGTAGCAATTGTATATAACTATGACTTCTTTAATTCAAAGCATATGAACATTTTTTTCAACAAATGTGACACAGACATACACACCTGAGTGCCCCCCACCATCGTAATTGGGCTCAACTATTATGGCTGCTAAAGCCATCAACTGTAAACTGTGCACACACACACCTGGACCCAGCGGTCATCCATCAACCCAGTGGCAGGTGCAAATACACAGCAGTGCATCCGTCTCTCAAACACACAGGCATGAAAGTAGCTCGACAATAACAGTAAAAGGAATGCAGAAGTACCACCTGCATGCTGAATAGAAAGAACACTTTTTGCTGTTTAGCACTCGTGAACGCACACACACACACGCATCACTATGCAATCAGCTGGAGTTTTTTTACTTTCTGTGTGTGTGCGTGCATGTGTCGGTGTGTTGGTGTGCAGGGGTCCACACTTCAGACAGAGAAAGAGAAAGGGAGGCTGAAAGAGCCACAATGTTGGTTTTATTTCATTTTAATAATAAAATGTAAAAAGTTGATTCAGTAGCTATGAGCTCTATTTCATAGCACTTCCAAATTCTTTCTTCTTGTCTTTTTTTCTCCTTTATTTGTCTTTCTATTCCTGTCTTCTCATATAATGTGGAACGTTATTTATTTTTAACATTTATATTGCCCAGCCCTACACCATCGCCTTATAACCTCCTGCTACCTTGTTCTTTGTCTTTAAATTCTTCTTTGCTTCTGTTTTTTCATTTTGTGTATCTTTGCTCTATCACTTTATCTGTCCATGTCTGATTTTCTCTCTCCAATTCTATGTACTTTGTTGTTTTCTCCTTTTTCTGTATTGGCTCTTTCTACTTGGAGAAGAGCTGATCAAAATGAAGTGAGGGAGGGAATAATCCTGTGGGAGAGAGGGAGAAGGGGGGAGGCAGTATGGGGAGGCTGTAGACAGGGAGAGGAAGAGAAAAGGGTAAAAAGGAATGAAACAGAGAAAGTGGGAGGAAGAAGCCGAGAGGGAGCGATCAATAAGTCAGGTCTGGTGTATCAGTCAGTATTAATGGGAATTAACCTTTAACCTGCACTCTCAATGACACGCTCGCAAACACAAACAGGCAGCGAGTCCTCTAATTGCAAATGTCATGTAGCTGCAAGGTGCTATCGACAACAACTTATTACTAAGTGTTTGTGGACCTGTGTTTGTGTGTGTGTGTGTGTGTGTGTGTGTGTGTGTGTGTGTGTGTGTGTGTGTGTGTGTGTGTGTGTGAGAGAGAGAGAGAGAGAGAAACAGAGTGTTTGTGTGTGTATGTGTCCTAGTATTGCCATCATTCTGAGAGCCAGACTGAGTTTAATGGCCTTTTTATTTCACAGAACGTGCAAGTTTAGATTCATGTTTTTGGGATGACGTTAGATGCAGGATTAGGTTGGTGGGGGTACGTCACAGAGGAAGGTTAAAATTAGCTTACTTCAGATCTTGGATTCTGGAAAAACTTTAATTTTGTCTGGCGTTTATTCTCAAATCTATGTTGAATTTTACTTGAATTAGTTTCAGGTCGGGCTCTGATTGGCTAGCCGCATTGCAGCAGCACAGACGAAACAAAAGGACACTTCTATTTTCTAGCCACAAGCAGCGTGGAGTGCAGTTGACGTTTTTACGTTTCAGCTGCAAATGTCTGCACCAGAGTTGAGCTCCAAACCTGGAGCACTGATGGAAATGGGTCCGTAGCAAAAAACTATCAGGTACCAAACCCTAGCATTGAATGTTTGGTCAGATTAAATGTTTTTATTAAATCATCATTTTGGTAAGTTCTTTAACTGCTGCTTCTATTAGGAAAAAATAAAAAACGGATGCGTTTTGGCTTAATAATTTATAGAAGAAGATGTTTATATTACTCAGAGTGAGGTATTGAATATGTATAGATTAGTTAATGGAATAATAAAGAATATGTATAGATTAGTTATTGGTACCGCAAGTGGCACCAGTATCACAAATAATACCAAATAACAATCAGCAATGCTTTATCTCCTCACTGTATTTTAAGTATTCTTGATGGCAGAAAAATACGTTTCTCTACCTCGTGAAAGTGTCGGGAAAAAAAGCAAATCAGCATTTCTGATCTGCCAGATTTTGCTTTTTAAGATTTTAGGATTGCTTGTATGTGCAAACATAAGACAGAATTTGGTCATCTGTCAGCAGACATCTGTAGCTCTCAGCAAGAGCTGACAACATGATGCTCTCTACCACACACACACGCACAGTTGAGCGACATTTTACAGCCGGTAAACAAATTACAGACAGTTATGTGTGAAAATTCATTATCACATGTATACACACACACACACTCAGCCGATCACTTACGTAAACCACAGAGCGAGGTATAATTACTCTCTCTCTCTCCTCCCCTCCTTCTCGCTCTCTCTCTCTCTCTCTGTGAGTCTCTCACTCATCTAAATGCTAATGCGGTATCTAACCTTTATGCAGTGTAGCTAAGCTAACAATTGGCTTTGACTATTGGGTGCTCTTTAGCACCGAACTATATGGCAATTAACACAGAGAGAGAGAGAGAGAGAGAGAGAGAGAGAGAGAGAGAGAGAGAGAGAGAGCGAGAGCAAAAGGGAGGATCATGACTTTAGATTGTCAGACTGATGACAACATCTTTGGAAAATACCAACTGTGTGTGTATGTGTGAATGCTTGTTTAAATGTTCGACACAATGACTGTGCAGTTCTGTGTGTGATGCCATGTACACGTCATACTGTACAGACCAAATTGCCAGCAGGGCCATGTGAATAAAAATCCAATGTTAGCACTAAAACACTCATCACATATGAATGAGCTATGCTATAAGATAAGTGGGTGCCCAACTTTGTTTATGTCACTGTGCACAAAGTCAGGTCCATAAAGAAATGGTTTTCTGAGTTTCTGTGGAAAAACTTGACAGGCCTGCACAGAGCCTTGACCTCGTCCTCACCAACGCTCTTGTGGCTGAATGAGAGTGAAGCCCTGCAGCCAGGTTTCAAAATCTTGTGAATATAGTGGAGGCTGTTGTAGAGACAGAGCGCAACGCATCATACTCTGAAAACCCTGCCCACCAGAGGGGAAAACAATCAGCGCCACAATATGCAACCAAGGGCTGAAATGCTAACAAAATACCTGTAGCTAGCTAAAAACATTAGATTTCAGCATGTCAGAGGATTATTTT
>LKNJ01006394.1:0-18245 GCA_002120245.1 Maccullochella peelii
GTCCTTTTATTTTTCTTGATTGATTTTATTCTTATTGTTTTGATGTGATTTTCTGATTTTACAACCAGTGGAGTTGAGGACAGAGGCGGGTCTGTACAGGGATTGGATCCCTGAAAGGCTTGGAGCGTTTCTGGTTTTAACCAAGGTTTAGGAAAACCTGGAAGGGCACGGATGAGTCCCCTTTACAGAGGTATCGAGATTCATTGAATCGGGGTTTCACGGTGTGAAGTAGTTGATTAATGGATCACTAAGATTCATGAAACCTTAGAAGTTTCACGGTGTGAAGTGATTTATTGGGAGATTGCTAAGATTCATGAAGCCTGGCAGAATTCAAATGTGTGAGGTAGCCTCAAAGACACGCGCAGTTACAGGATGGTCCTTACTCATATTCCACTGCAAAAATCAGAAAATTTAAGAATTAGTAACAAAAGAAAAATCATAAAGAACTGATCAAATAGAGAATATTATTAACCCATGAGTCTAATGACTGATTTCTTTAATGCAATTTTATTTCCTTTGTTGCATTGGCCACTACATCTTTTTGCTGCACTGTAACTGCATTTTATTTGATTTTATGTATTTTATTTGATTTTATGTATCTTTCATTTTATTTTTTCTTAATCTGATTTTATTTCTTCTAATGTTTTTCTTTGCCCATGTAAAGCACTTTGAATTGCCTCTGTGTTTGAAATGTGCTACATAAATAAAGCTGCCTTGCCTTGCCTTATGTGACAAAAAATTATTTATTTGGACACACACTATAAAACATGCATACACACACACACACACACACACACACACACACACACGTGTCCACTGCCAGCATTATACATACACACACGTAATTGCTCACATACATGCACACATACATACACAACACACACGTTTCCAGGCTCTGAACCTGGTTGTACGGAGAGTAAACAGCGATGAAAGAAGAAACACAGGAGCAGCCGGAGGAGGTGGAGGAGAGGAGTGAGGGAGTGAAACTGAAGAAAAGGGGATTAAAAGAGCAAGACAAAGAGAAAAGAGATGAAGGGGAGACAGAAAAGGAGAGAGGGGATGCAGGGAAGGAAAGAAGGAACAATGTTGGAGTGAAAGGGGAAACAGTAAATGCTGTGTAACATTTATAGTTCAGTACTTTTCAGGGTCACTCTGTTCACTGACCCCCAACACACACACAAAACCCTCTCTCACTCCCTCGATCTATCTTTCTCTCTGCTTCCTTTCTGTCTTTATGATATACACACTCAGAACACACACACACACACACACACACACACACACACACACACACACACACACTCGTATAGTGATATATGTGACCAGGAGTCGTCCATACATTTTTAAGATGGAAAAATCTCTTTCTGTTGATTTTAACTTTGAAACAAGACGCACTGGGTGGCTTCTGTTGAATGTGTGTGAGTGAGTGAGTGAGTGAGTGAGTGAGAGAGAGAGAGAGATTTAAGTCCCGCACACACCGGAGGGGAAAACAATTCATGGCTCTCCATTGACTTTGTATTGTGTGAAGGTGCCTCCTCGTCACTTCGGTCTGCTAGCAAACTACAGAAACATGCCTAAAAGCTGCTGTGAGGTGGGATGCTCTACCAGCAGGGTGAAGAACCCAGAACTAAGTTTTTATAAGCTGCCGGACTGAAAAAACGAGATTTAAGAAGACAAAAGTGGATCCAAAGGTGAGGCATCAGCAGGAAGAATGGGAACACTGTGGGATCCTGACACTCAGTGTGTCTACGTGTGCAGAAAGCGTTTAGTCACTGCTCGGTAAAATATCCAAATGTCAGTTTTAGGCTAACTACATCGCTGTAAGTTACACTAAAACATTTTTGACAGTATGCAACTTGTGTAGTTGAATGTGGCTGAATCATAAAGCTATGCAGTATTATGTTTGTTACAGTCACTTAGCTTGAGAAGGGACACTGAGTCAGACCCACAATATTGAGTTTGTCCTCCCACATATATATGCACGTCACCATGTGAGCGATAAATCAGAAAGTGAAAGGGAGTTTAAAAAGAGGTGTGTTGTACACAGGAGCTATCATTCAGTATTATTATGATACAGAATGCCTACTGCAGTTTTGACCAATAATGCTCATAATCAATTATTTCCTCCGAGCTTTTTTGTGACCACCAGAGAAGATAAATGAACATCAGGTGCAGTGAAGTGCAGCACGTCCTTCTGTCAGTCACCAGAATTTGATTTCTGATGACAGTAACTAAAACTGTCCAATGACGGAGTTACCCGTCAGTCCATAAAACTTTCATTTTACAGCTTTTTTATATTAGTCAACTTTGTCCTGAATGATCTGTATGTGTGCTACCTTTTTACTTTTGGGTATTCAACGTTGGAACTATATGACTTTGGTCTAGCTACTACTAAGTATCATTACTTAATCGCATTATATATAATTCTGCTGTTTTACTTCGCTGCTACAAATCGCACCACTATGTCACTCCTGCCTTGTAAGTTTGAGTTTAATTGCTCTTGTATAGTTTCTATTTTCTATTCTCATTTTTATTTTATATGCCTCCAATTATTTATTTTGTGCTTTCTACTATTTATCTGTACTTATTCTTACTCTATTCTTTGTTCGATTCTTTTCTACCCACCGGGTTGCAGTCAGTTATATAGTCGGGGGATTTTCTTAACCTCTCGCCTCAGTGACACACTCTGCCATGACGGCCGCAGAGTACGCACACACTCGGACACACTCAACCTCGTTTATACAGCTGTGTGAAATGTGTGTGTGCTGACACTGCTCTTGCTATCCGAATTGAAAAGGGGGAGGAGAGGAGGAAAACTAAAAGAACAACTATTTCTTTGTTAAAGATCTTAATCTTACAATGGTGCAGTTAGGCAGAGAGAGAGAGATGGGTGAGTCAAAAATGTATTTCACTCATTAATCAGATTTGCAGGGTCGAGGGGAAAGTGTGTGTGTGTGTGTGTGGACGTGTTCAGTGTATAATTTGTCTGTGTAGAACATCTGAGCATTGCGCTGATGTGTACTGTACATTGGAGTGTACACGCCACACACACACGTGTTTGTTTATGAATGAAGTTTGTCTGGCTGCGTTCACGCTGATGGGGAAGGCAATTTGTACAGCACCTTTCAAACACAGACGCACTTCCAAGTGGTGTGCCTAAGGCAAAGAAATGCATCAGAACAACAAACTAAACTAAAATCAAATCAAAATGTGTAGAGTAATATCAAATTAAAATAAGAATTGCCATAAATAATAGAGAGAAAATACAGTTTCCATACTGAAACAAGTTGCCCCAAAAGGAAATAAAGGCATAGTCATAGTGTATTTACTTTACCAAGTATTATAGTATATAATATACTCCTAATGCTAAGAACATAGTATTATAGCAAATATTTTTATTATAACTATTATTATAGTTTATTATTATTATCTATTATAAATATATTATTTATTTATTGTGCATATATAACAGGCAAATTAAGGCACTGTAGTCATAGATCATTTTGTATGTTACTTTCCTGTTGACAACGTTTTGTTTGATCAAAACGCAGAAACAAGTGAAAGAGAATGTTTTGTTCAACCAAAGGAGAAAAGCGACAGAGGCCGTAGTCACGGTGTGACGGGGCCAACCGTCACACCCACAGGAGTGTGTCTTAGTGAAGAAGCCGCTCCCCAAAAGTGAAGCCAAAACATCTCGATCACCCCCTGGTGGCTGGCTGCAGTATAGGCCATAAACCCCGCCCCCCTCCATGTTAGCGGATGGGACAAATTTTTCCCAAAGATGGTTTCTATCATTTTAAGTAGTTCTTATCACGCTGGTGTTTGTTCAAGTGTTCATTTTTCTGACAAGTTTGGTTTTAAATAGTTGCTATAAAAAGGGGTGTGTGACGTCATGATTGGCATCTGTGAGTGTGCTCTCATGATTGGTTCGGGCGGGTGTATGGGCGGGACCTCGATACGGATCACTACTGCACAGACTCTGGCTCCAAATGAGGTCACCCGCGCAAGATGGCAGATACTCTTTGTGTTTATAATGTTGTATGATTCTAATTTGTTGTGTATTGTGTTTGTGTGCGAGAGAAAACGTCGAACTGTCTTGTGAGTCGTAGTGGCCAGTTGAACGTTTCAGCGTGGGCCTGCCTCCGAGATACTAATGATGTAGTGCTCTGGCTGTGCAGTGGTTTCAAATACACGGTTTGGACACACACACACACACACACACACACACACACACACACACGTCCAGAATGAGTTTTGACCAAAGTCTTTTTGTGTCCTCACCAAAGGCAGCCCTGATGCCGAATCAGGAACGTAGCGGTTTAGACTGTGTCCATCCTGTATATGTGTGTTTGTGACTTATTTCCGGTTTGTGTGTGTAAGCGTATGAGTGATACACGTGGATTTGTAGTGGTAATGTGTCATTACATGACATCATGTTGTGTAATGAGAGGAAGCGGCTGCTCTGCGTGGGAAGCAGATCCATTTCACTCCTGTGGGAACGGGATTAGAAGATTAAAAATATAAATATATCTGTCACTATTAGTCCTTTAAGTTAATTAAATAATAATCGGTGCAGGATCACCTGAATATTTGGTGATCTAGGAATTAAACAGTAACTGTCAAAGAAATCAGCTGATCGAAGGCAAATAACCAGGCTTCCCAAAAATAAAATATAACGAAATACTAGGATTTCAAGGAATTGATTAGGAAATTAGTTGTTATATAGTGTCAGCTAATGTTTCATGGATTTTTCCAAGAACAAAATATGCATGTGGCAATTTTTTAAGCCACAAAATGTCCATAAAGCTCTGACAGTGATGACGACATCTCGCTACACTAAATGAAAAGCGTTGGATTGTATGTATTTTGCAATGCAAACGCATCCATGGCGATGGCCATCATAAGGTTAACTGTGTTACAAAAGAGAAACCAGCCTCAAGTGAAATTTGAAGAGATTTCTGAAGGTTGAAAAGATTTTGTCATCAGATATTTAAATTTGTCAGGTCATAAAGGCAAAAAAACCCAAACAATTTCTAATAGTAGTAATAAAGGTCATCACCCTGGATGAGTGTCAAATACATATCTAACATAAGTTTTAGAATCTATGCCTATTTTTTGAAGCAAATGTTGAAGAAAAATTGTAAATTAAGGTACCAAAGCAGTAAAAGTGTGGTCACAGCTCCATCCACTGTGATACACTGTTTCCAGATCATAATGTCGCATTAAAATCTGCAAGATATCCAATGCACTTCCATTAGCAGGTGGTCTACGAAATAAAAATCTAGCCAAAACTAAAATCTATAGCCAAAGTTTGTACATTAACAAAGAGGTGAACAGTTACTTTCTACAGCAAGGAGAAGACAGAATGGGCCGACACTTGCTTATTCTGGATGTGCTTCAGTACTGAAGGGCTGATGATGAGTGACAGCGGGTAATTCACCAGGAAGGGAGGGGACGGTGAATCAGAGGAGGTTTGGCCACGCCGTTATTATTCTGTGTGTGTGTCAGCTACCAGCACATACCAGTGGTACAGTGGGTGTATGTACCGGTCCATGTGACGGTTGCCTCTGTAACCACGCAAAAACTCTTCCACTTTTACCCAGCTCTTCTACTTCAGTTTTTAGGAGGACCAAATCGATCCCACAAGGTACAGGTAGGAGGGAAGTAAGAGGAAGGGGAAAACGCAGGGAACACCAGACAAGACGAAACGATAGGAGAAGATCAAGACGGAAGGGAGAGAAACGAGGAGGAATTAAGTTAAAGAAAGAGTGATGGGATGAGATAAGAAAACGATAAAGAGGTATGGAAAGAAAGAAGGATTAGGGGAGAGACAGAAGAAGCTATATAAGTAGGTGCAAAAGGAGAGATGGATGGACAAAAGTTACAGACTAAAGACAAAAGTAAAAAGAAGGTGAAGAACTGCAGACAGAAAATCATGGAAGAAGTAAAAGGAAGAAAAGACGGGATGAATCAGAGAGAAGAAAGAGGACTGGAGGAGGGAGGTGGGGTTCACTAACTCCACATCCAAATCATAGCCGCAGACACATGAATTCAGCCAAAACCTTAAAGGCATCTGAAGTGCTGTTATATAGTTCATAACAACTGCTTCTATCATTATTAATAATATGAAACCGCAAATTGGAATATGTTTTTCTGTGTTTTTCTATACTCCGCACAGACCAATAAAATCCAGCAAACTAGCTTGCACTTATTAAACGAGCACATGTACTCGTGCACTGCAGTGGCCCAGCAATATGATTATGCACTTTAACAACCTGACAAATGAATAATATTCCATACGGGCTAATAAAACATACCGTTCTCCTAGAAAAGGGGCAATCAATAACAAATAATAAATGTCAACAACTGTAATGAACATCACCACACAGTCTGCAGAGTTGAGGATTTTCCATTTCGCTCTGGTAAGGAGCAAAACTGCACATCTGAGAAAGTTATTTTTCTCAGATAGCAAGAAAATGTTGATTTTCACATTGACATATAGATTTGCAATTATACTGTACAAGGGTTTCAGCAGGTTTTAAAGACTTGGGGATACAGACACCTAAACTCCAAATGAAATATAGTACTGTATGATTAATCCATACACATCTAAACCCCTGGCTTACAAGAAGACAAACTGTATGTGCAATTTCTAGTAAATGTTTCTGATTAAATGTGTTTACATCAGTTCAACTTGGCCCTGCAGTATTTAATTAGTATTAATTAGGTTTGATGGCAACTTTGTGTTGAGGACTTAGAAAACAAGATAATGTTAGCTAACTATTCCTTAAACCACAATGTCTCATTTTCTTTTTCAACACATTATATCTTTTGAGTTGTTGGAACGTAACTTTTGGAGGTGCAAAGCCAGCTGATTCCCCCGTGCTTCCAGTTCTCTCATTTAGCTCTGGGTAGCACATCGACAGTGGTATTTCTGAGTATCCAGGACCATGAAATCTCCTGTGACTCAGGACATTTCAGTCGCTGAGCAGCTCATAAAATATGCCAGGGGAAGAATGTTGGAAATACAAACTCACCTGATGGTACAAGGTGAGAAAACGACGCCAAGTACAAAGTAACAAAAACGTTTGTGAGACACTCAGCGGCTGAAATGCGACCGTGACACACAGTATGATGTTTCTGACAGACAGACTCTTTCGGAAATACGATTGTTGATGTGGATCAGGCCCAAGTAATTGCTTATATTTTTAAAAAAAAAGCCTTTTTAAGGCAAACCTGAACCTTAAAAGCAGCGGCGTGCTTTTTTCTTCTGTTTTTCTATTCTTAAAGATGTTGAAAATATGTAGGACGGAGTCATTTCTTGGTCCACATTGCTATGTGTTTATTATTTCATTGTCTTGCCGTGCACTCTGCTGGTGAAATGAACAAGCCATGACTCTGTCAAACACAAACATGAACATGTAAACTTCAGCTTAGTCACTCAGTCCACTACGCCCAATTTCATTTCGAGCTTGTGAAAACACACACACACACACACTCTAGTGAGCAATGCTGTGGTCATTTGAACCACAGCTAAACATCCTGGTACCAGACCTCAGGTTTGCCTTGTTACTATGACAGCACAATTGTTACTCTGTCATGTCTATTATGGGATGGGAATGGGGTTGAATCCAGGGTTAAACCACACATTTGTCTCTGTGTGTGTGTGTGTTTGACTTTAGTGACCATCCGCCGCCACTGTTGCATAGTTTACGCGTTTTTCTGCATGTGTGTGTGTGACACGCTGCAGATTACAGGTCTGCTATGGGCTGGCTGCAAGGCGCGGTGACTCGTCACTGTATAAACACAAAGTAAACAAAGACATCTGACTTTTGGCTGCCCTTCTTCACAGTAATTTTATCGTGTAATAGTGTCATTCATCCTGCTTCGGTCAAAGGAGGCGGCTCAAGACCATAAAGATTCCAGTACCAATCCAAAACATGAAGACAGCTATTACCTGAGTAACCATCAGTCTCACCTGCTTTAACAGGTAAGTATGTAAGTCTGTTGACATGATGTATATAGCACTTCTAAAAACAGACGTTACTTTACAGAGATGAGAGAGAAAATAGAAGAGACAGCAATGTAGTAAAAGATGGGCACAACATTTTAAAATCAAGAAAAAGAAAGAAGACAAGTAAGTTTAGAGATACTTTTTAAATGTGTGCACTTGTTCATCCATAAACAAGAATAAAAGGTGTGTTCAGACAGAAAACCGAGCAAATATTCGCCTCATCAATCGCACAACTTTGACTGCCGGACCGTTTGTGTAGTCCATGTTAAATTACTCCAAATAGCCAATGTACCACCTGTACAGAGGTTAGCTGTAAGCCAGCAAGCAACGGACGTACCAACCGTGTGGAGTTTCTCCTTTTTACTCCCCTACCTGTATGTTTACAAAGATTCATAAAGTCCGGGGACACTAATCGCAATCGTAACGACCAAGTTGACGCAATTTGAACTCACACAAATTCATCTTTACCTCAGTTTCTGCTACCCCAGACGATTTTGCATCTGCAATCGTGCCCCCTCTAAAAGTTTGAATAACTCCTGTTTGTTGTTCTAGATGCAGAGTCAGGGGATCAACAAAGTGTTAAAGATTCATCCTCTGGGCAGCAGAGTGGTGGACCGTCCAACAGACCGACACCACCTTCCCTAGAGCCACACCGCTAGCGTGGCTAAAAATGCACTGCACACAACACTCATGTATCCGAACACACCCATGACTAATTTAAAGCCACTCTATAATTGGCATGAAGCTCCTAATTATGTGTTTCATAATTATTCACCTGAAGAGAATATTATTTTAGGGACAAGCCGAGTCTCTGTGACTCATGATTTCACTCCAATTTGGTGGAAATGAAAATTACTAGTTGTAAAAACTGTAAAAAACGGAAACGTATGGCTAATTAGGTCCCAATCTGTCAACTTGAAAACATTTCCCATATTCCCAGCAACAGTGGGCAACAGTAGCAGACTGAGACCATGTCCACAGTTAGTTAGAAAGACACCAGTCCTTGTGTAGTATTTCACACAGGAATATCTTTACTATCTAACCCAGACGGGAATTGCAAAAAAAAAAGCTGCTTGCTCAAGTGACCTCTGCTTGGCCTGTAGGTGATCTCGAGACATGACAGATAAAGAGACACTAACAGAGACAGAGGAAGCAGGAAGGGTCATGCGGGTCTGCAGTGGGTGTTTAGAGTATGTGTTTGAGTATAAGTGTACGTCTGTCTGTTTGTGTGCAGCACTGAAATGTTTAAAGAGGAGGGAGACTGTTCCTTTCCAGTGACATCAGTGCAGAGGAAGAGGCTGCTATAATAGTCCCATGGTGTCTTCAAACTCCTATTGTGTATGTGTGTGTGTGCTGGAATCCTAGCAGGTCAGCCAAAGGCTAGAGGAGCACTTGTCCTTGTGTCTTCTCGTCTGTCTCTTTCTTTTCTTTCTTCACAGGTACTTCGTCCTCTCTTTTTTTCAGTCTTTTTCCAGATAAAGAAAGATAAACAGAGCGAAGAGAGGACACTGATGAAAGTGCAAGATGAGAAAGAGGCCAACAGCGAGGAAGACCGATAGGAAACGAGAAAGGGAGAAGTACACAAGACAGCGATACAGACGGCACAGTCGTGCCAAATGTGTGATTGGTTGGGCCCGATAATGGGGGCCTATATGTTCCAGTAATTGATTGGGTGTCTGATCCCGTTCCAGTCGCTGATTGGTTGTGATGGTGTCGCAGTCCAACAGTAGTGTCATCCAGCGGGCAGGGAGAAGACTCCAAACCAGGAAGTGACCAGGGCGCTGCCGCAAACATTTCAGGTCAAAGCATCATGTACTGTCCCCACTGTTTACAGATGTTTTCCTATACATTAAAGCAATTATTTCTTAACAATGACAATGAAGTTCGGGGGGTGTGGATACAAAGCACAATATCTGAACTAAAGCCAAACTGATTGGCAGTGAAAGTCAGTTGGCCATTCAAACTTTTTAACATCCTGTTCAGATAAACGGCATTCATCCAGAGTTAGGCTACATGTGTTTTTTCAGGGCAACTTTTGTGATTAAATGCGATGGATCCAAAAAGTGTCCACTCTTGACACTTTAAGAAAAAGATTTCTGTGTCCAGGTCTGTGATCATACGTATTTCCTGTGCAACATTAGAAACAATTCTTATGAAAACAACAACAAAAAAGAATTGTGCCATTATCTGTTTTTCCTTTCCCTTAAAAAACCTTTGGGGTTTGGATTGACTGTGTGCTGATTTAGCATCCAGTCTGATGGATACTGTTTATCCAATGTGAACCTACAAAGTGTACACCCAACGGAGCTGTAATGTATACAAACATTAATATACCATTTTGCTGTAAAGTGCGACACACACTGGTCACGTCGCATAGCGGTGCTTCAATTGACGCCCGCACCACACACCAGGCACGCCATACATACAGAGTACGTCATCAAGGTATGGTAGCCACAATGTGCTGATCCAGGGAGCAAATCTGATCAAACTGCTGCTTTTCTGGAGAGCTGTCGCACGTCGAGGCTGGGAAATAGGACAGTGGCACATCCTGTTATGGTAACTAGTGTCATTTTATAATGTTTGACTAAGTCATTAAAGTTTTCTTGTTACATTTCGCAGGACTTTTCCTTGGAAATGGGCTCATTATTTAAGAACGTGGGCTTTGGGCTTCGCTGGAAGACAGACGTGAAGTTTCATTTGCCAAGATGATCATACTGGCCTGCATGTGAACAGTGAAAGGCTGTTGTGCAGTCAGAGAAACTACTTCATTTTAATGTTTTGTGTACTTGAAGTTTATGTATTTGTCCACATAAAATAATAAAGCAGAGACACAGAAGAAAACCACATTAGCGTGATATTATTAGGAAATCAGAGCAGCCCTTTGATGATGTGATAAAATCCAGTCTAATCATTGCCAGACAATTCAGAGACATGCTGTAACGGCAGAACGCAGACCATGTAGCATATTCTCTACTATCAATCCTTTAAAGGTGCAGCCAAACTGGCAAACATGTTCGTCTTGGCAAACAGAAGCGAAGAGAATTCCAGAAATGTTGTTTTGAGGGGAGCAGCTTGGGATAAATGGTAAGTAGCTAAGCCCTGGTTAGGACTGGTTTGGCGCTGCGGTGGAAACCATGCCGCTGGGGAGCATCCAGAAGACACAGTAGGACGCTGGCTTAAGTTGAGATGAAATTATTGGCAGGACAGAAGACGGCTGTAAAATACAGATATGAAGATGTCTCCATGTTTCTGATGACTCGTCCATCTGAGACAGAGGCCAAGCAAGGGTTAGAGTGACATACGCCATAGAAACCCAAATGTATACTTACACTTGAAACTCACGTGTTTAGCATGATTTTGCTGTGGTTTGGGTTATTATTTTTTGTTACTGACAAATCTAAATTTTACATACTAATATTTTGGTACCTTTGAAAGTTTAAACCATTGGCTGAAGTTGAAAGGAAACTATTGGCAGGCTAATAGACAGCAATGGAAAAACTCTCTCTAATGATTTGTCCATCTGCCTAAAGAGGACATTTAAGGGTCAGAGCATGCTTGCTCTGTTCTGTTCCATTTTATTGTGCTGTGCCTCCTTCTATATACATGACTAAGTTTTAAGAAAGACGTGACCTGAGGAGGCAACAGTTCAGTTACTACAGGCTTAATTAGAAGGTAGCACCTTTATTTTACAGTGCTATTTCATCATCCAGTTACACCAGGGCCATGTTCTGTTAAATTTTTAAAAAATCTGTTTTGCTATTCTCATGTAGTCTGAGATAACACAGTAGTGACATATCCAATGAATATTTTACTTTTCTTGTACTGGATTGAGTGTTGGGAATCTACTGTGGCATATCGTACAAATAGCATGTTTTAAAATTTCAACAGCAGCTATAGAAAGTCAAACTATACCAACAAAATATCCAAGAAAAAACACATCACAGTGTTGGGAGTTCAGGTGAGGGCCCATGTCATTTTGATTGGTCGCCAAACTTCAGTACTGTGTTCAATTGACAGGTGATCTGGAAAAATGACAGAAACATAGAAAAAAGGAACAAATCTAGATACAAAACATTTTTAGGGACAAAAACAACCAATGAGTAGTTACTTATTTTTCTAATCAATACTTTGCATTACCTGATAATGCCTTCTTGACCAAAACATACGTTTTCATGGAGGACTATAGCGACCATGTACATAATTTGCGGTTGCACCTCTGAGCCTGATTTCTCTCCGGTGTGGACAAAGATTTATATCAGAATAGCCACAGCAGAAGCAAAACAGCTGCTCTCAGGCCAAGTCTGGACGCACAGAAATGCGATCACTTAAAATCCAATCTGCAGAATCGGATGCCAAGTGCAACCATAGCTCTTAATTATCCCTTTCTTTTGGAGGTCAGTAGCTGACCAGGTCCCATTTGTCAAGATACACCATTAGTCAAAGGTTAGCTCACGTTAGGCTGCAACAAGCTGAAATAACAGCTAAATACAGGCAGAGAGAGGTTACAAGCAGTGCAAATGAGTACAACTGGGATGAATATACACACACTTAAAATAACTCCCATATGACTTAATCGAACGCTTAACACATGCTAGGATTCATTGGGGCTGAAATAACAGCCAACACTAGGAACAAACAGCGTGAAGTTGGACAATGTTTAGATGGAGCTGAAGTTGGCAGGCTGAGAGACAGCCATTAGATAGAAAATTAAGATGTTGCTCTCCGTTTCTCTTCTCAGTGACTTGGATTCTCCAACTGACTCAAAAGGACAGCCAAAGGTTACCAGATGCTACAGCGATGCTAGCTAGCATGATGCTAAGTTTAAGGGACTCAGCATCTTCCAAGTGACTGGGTAACTTCTCAATGTTTTCACGTAGCGCTGCTTGGATTTCTGTCTCAAAAGCTCCCAGCAGCCTCAGTGAGCACAGTCCGATCTACTAAACAAGTTCCCGAGAGACTGCTTTCCTGATAGCAGAGAGCTTACTGCTCCTAGTGTTTGTGCCAAGCTAATAACACCCTGGCAGAGGTGAATAACGACTGTTTGACATCAATCCTTCAGTTTTCTTTCATTCATTTTTCAGATTTCTTCAAGCCCATCCCAGAACGCACAACCCTCCAGATGCTTCTTGGACTACACATAGGAAAGGAAGTGTCTTGCACTGAGCAACTGAAAACCGCTAGCTAGCTAATTAGTTCACATGAATTGTTTCACAGACTGAAATGCTATTGAAATGTGGTCCAGACATCCATGGTGCGCAGAGGATTGTTCCTAATTGTCTAATTGTAGTCTGTTTACCTGTCAGTCAGGTACGGTTGCTATGGTTACCTGCAGCTTAACATACCTTGTGCACTGATTTAGATTGGTGATTAAGTTGACTAGAAATATGTATGAAGTGTTAATATTGTTAACAAATAGAAACAAGTGTTTCCTTAGATATGGCAATACTATTTTTACAGCATGCACGCACACACACAGAAACTAAAATGCAATCAGTTACAGTATTGTACACAACCTCTGTGCTTAATCTCTCTCACACACACTTTAATTTTCCGTTACTCTGTCTTTCTTTTTCCACATCCTTCTTTTTCTTTGTCTCTCTCTCTCACACAGACACACACACGCACACACACAGTCTCTTAACCTTTCCAACAATTACACACATTTAAAATCACACACTTTTCAATGTCTTGTACAAACCATCTTCCCAAAACACACACACACACACACACACACACACCTGCACGACCAAACATGGCCTGTATCAAACACAATAGACTCTAATACATTCATGCAAGCACACACACACGGCTGGCTGGGGCAGAGGTAAACCAGTGATTTTTAGCCAACATCTGTATCACGGAGTTCAAGGAAAACACACACACACAGGCCAATCCCATGACAGCATAAGTACATACACACCCATGGAGGAACGTTGACAAACAACATGATTATAATGATGAGGTCTTTGTTCATGAACTCTGCAGGACCTGTGGCTGGCTACCGTTACTGTAACACACACACACACACACACACACACACACACACACACACACACACACACACACACACACACACACACAAAGATAAAAAGGCTCTCAATCACACTTCAACATGCAAACCTGCAAATACACACTTTCTCAACCCTCACACACGTGGCTGGCTTCCTCCGTTTCACTTTGGCAGCTTTTAGCCAACATCTCTATCACTGAGCTCAAGGAAAACACACACACAAACACACATATACATAGAGAGAGTTTATGTTCGGTGTGGGCCAAGGATGCTGCATGCTTTTGGTCAGCTCTGCTATTCAGCTGGCTATTCATAGAAGACCACAAATTTATCACTCAGCACCGTGTGTGTCTGCATACGTGTGCATCAGCAAGAAACAGAAGATGTGTGTTCAAGTAAGCATTATTTTACTGATTGAGGAGAGAACAGGAATGAATGTGTGTGTGTGTGTATGTGTGTGTGTGTGTGTGTTTACCCTGTAGTCTGTGTGTTTTCCAGTCTGTAATCATGATGTCAACCTAACCATCTGAACTTTAACAAATGTCCCACACTGACAAACAGATCAGAGACGCACATTCCTATGGGACCTTGAATGCATCACAGTGACTATATGTTACACAAGGAGAGTGGCAGCCGCACATGAACATACAAACACACTCATACCTGTGGTTTTGGGATCTCCTCTGGCTGTGGTTCAACCGGTGAACTTCCACTGACCTGCAGCTTTGGCTAGACAACTCAAATATTTTACTTACTGTAAGTACTCAGAAAGTACTCAGAAAGAAACTTACTCAAGTAAGAAAATAACTCTCAGAAAAGCATACAAATCCTTTTGACTTTAGTGACTGTAAAAATTAATTTGGTAAGATTTGCATGATCTAATACTTCCCTATAAATGAACAGATTGCTTGGTTTGGTTTCATCCTTATATAATATTTTACCTTTTTTATGTTTATGCTCAAATGTTGGGATGAACAAAGAAAAAGAGTAGAGAACGAGGGATTCAAAGAGGAGGGAGACAGAATTA
Organism: Maccullochella peelii; assembly: GCA_002120245.1. Lineage (NCBI taxonomy): Eukaryota > Metazoa > Chordata > Actinopteri > Centrarchiformes > Percichthyidae > Maccullochella > Maccullochella peelii. Next base: position 15,052 of record LKNJ01006394.1, read on the forward strand.
AAATGAAGAAAAAGAAAGAAAGAAAAAGGACAAAGCTAATGACAGGAAACCTGACTCCTGTGGGTTTTGGGTTTTACTAATTAAGTTTCATAGTGGCAAGCTGAATCCCCTCAACGCCAATACAACCCTGCTCACCCTGAACTTAACCAAAATGATGGAGGAATCCTTATTAGCAAAGTGATATCAGAATATAAGCCATTTCTAAGGATTTTAAGTAAATGTTCTCTCTGAAAATGCTGACTAGCTATTCTAGAAATTACACAATAAGTCGCAATAATCTTTTGGAAGTGGTTCATGGGCCTTTTGGCTTATTAAAGTTATTCAGTTTATGTGAGCCTCCTACTCAAATGAATAAATGACAATTCTCAAAGCTGGAGCCTGGAAGGATCAGAACAGAAGTGAGGCTATCAGGTGACAGCGGAGACTGAAATAAATCGGGGTTGTCTGTGTCCGTACGTGCGCACGCTTCATCATAGTCCTTAAGGACGCGGTATTTCGTGGCAAGTTGCCGTTTTATGGTTAAAGTGAAATAGCAAACAGATGAGATGAATAAAAACGACGAACAGCAGTCATGCTGAGGACACACAAGAGGATTACTGAGCTGATTTACACCAGATTTGTCCTGGCAATCAGAGGTGAGCCCTGATTTGAGGTCTGGTTATGTCTTTTTTTTGTTTTGGTCCTTACCAAACTCTCCAGACCTGTTTAGACCTGGATATACTTCACATCTCACAGTATGTCGATCTCACATTCTGATTTTCATCTATGGAAACCTGCTGAAGAGGAAAAAAAATATATACAATCGCACTTAGTTATGCAGCCACAGCAGCCTGTTGCACCAGCTATGTGCGAGTTCAACGTAGTTTGAACGTAGCTGAAGTTACACTGTGACTTAGTATAAAACCGGTCGCACTATATAGGTTAGTTACAACATGCAGTTAGGCTATAACTGAAATGTACACCTCCCCAAGCAGGTGTAAGTCATTCCTTATTAAGTGTATAAAAGTGGCGGAGCAATTTTAGGTAGTTCTTATCACGCTGATGTTCATTTTTCTGATAAGTTTGGTTTTAATTAGTTATTTGATGCAAAAAAAAAAAAGGGGGGTGTGGCTCCAAATGAAGTCACCACAGATGGCTGCTCCCATATCCGTGATATTTTGGCATAATTTTTGTACAGTAGGAGGAAGTGGGGACACGTCCTCCATCTTTATATACAGTCTATAGTGATACTATTAGTCCCACTTTCTCCTTTTTAATATTAAAGCCTATTGTAGGTTATTTCTGTAGGTTATTTATGAAACGTCACTCTCTGAGACGATGTTTTGATTACAGTTGACTTAGTTAAGTTGAACCTTAAGTAAAGGTGGTGCTAACGAACAAAGCGGTAAGTTTAGTGTGACACCAAGTAGTTGTAACGTAGAAGTTAGCGTTGACTTTACACTCAAACTTTAAATCAAACTAAATGTTCAGCCGGCGCGACTGGCTGCTGGAGAAGAGGGATATTATGACAGAGTAATTTGGCAAATCACGAAAAGTGTTTGCAGGGTTTCGTTAACATTACATGCTTAATACAAACTTGACTAGTCAGTCCTTCCTGAGGTATGAGTTTGATTTTGTTTCCCAAATCCTTAAGAATGAAATGACCAACAAAAGAGACCAAAGTCAGTGTCAGAATCAAGTGTGTTGTTTTAAAAGTCTTCTCATGCGGCTCGGTGAGATGTGCGAGTGGTTCATCAGCACCTTGAGGGTGCATGAAGGATAAGAGGTCAACTTGTAACTGGGAGATCACGGGGTATCCACCCACCTCACCTAGAGAGGAGGTATTACATGCTACTTTGGGAGATGTGTGCAGTCGTTAAACTATAATGATGGGGGATGACCTCTTCCAGGAACACAAGCCCGCACACACACAGGATGAAGAAGAGTATATATAGTTACGCATTACTGGAACAGTGAAGAAGCATGTGTGGATGGATGGGTGGAGGAGGAGACAAAATAAATACATACCGTACATCATATTCTAAGGCAACATAAAGCTCAAGCAAGGTCATAATTTACAGCTTACAGTGAGGTTCCTCCTCATAAATCATAACACCGTTAACTTGGATATAAAGCTCCATCTCTGCTGCTGCAGTCTTTCGTTTGTTTCTTCACCAGAGCGCAGGATCCGATTCGGTTTTCTGTGTAAAACGTGACTCGGACAGAAGAGGAGGGAGGCGGATGAACCTGAAACCCTCTTACAAATTTAAGATTATCAACAGGCACTTCCTGTCCCAGGCAGTTAAACGAATTAGATCTCGAGTCTAGCATCTCAGGGCCACTACACCTGATCTGCAGCACCACAAGTAAAAGCATGTTAAGGCAGTAGATCAGGTTTTAGGGAATTTAACTCATTTAAGTACTTATCAATTAATATTTTATGTGTCTGTCAATTTTTATGTCTTTCAAATGATGAGTCTTTTACAGTTATTACATACACGCCTAGCAATTATATTATTATTTCAAACTACTTCTACGGCTACTGGCTTGGTTTAAAGGTAATGAAATCAGCCTAACTGCACCTCTAAAGCGCAGTTATTAACACGTTTTATCTTGTTTATTTAATCTTTTAAAAAAAACGAGGTTTTATGTGCCATTGCACTGAAAAACGACTTTTCAGTGGTGAGAAATTTGTTCTTTTCCCCCCAATTTGTACTGTAACCTGTAGTTTTTTTTGGAATGGTGGTTCAATGGTTGATTTTATGACAGAGAGTTATGAAATATTCACCCCACCACCTCCAGTTTTGTTCCCTGAGTAAATACAGACAGGGATGGAAAAATGACAGCAAAAACTGGGAGACACGCTGAGGGAGAAGGAAGGATGAGTGAATCAGCATGCTTTAAATATATTTCTACCACTTCCCCTGCTTCTTGCTCCTCATCTGTCTTTCTTCATGTGTCTGTCTGCCTTTGTTTCTCTTTTTCATTGCTCTTTCTGTCTTTCTTAATCCACTTTCCCTTTCTTTGTCTTTCTCTGTTATTCCTTTAGTCTGTTTCTATGTGTGTGTGTGCATGCTGTCATACAGTGTAAGTGAGTGTAAGTGATACAGATAGAGCGACCGCAGCCTATGATAACAGGATTACTATACAGCCGTGTTTAATTTGAGCTCAGGGCAAATATAGGCAGTGTGTGTGTGTGTGTGTGTGTGTGTGTC
>LKNJ01006395.1:13128-25481 GCA_002120245.1 Maccullochella peelii
CACAGTGTCAGACAGTGGAAACCCCTGGATTAGAGATGAAACGGTATATACATGTCTGAATTATTACTGTGGTAACCCTGTCTAAATTAGGACATCAATGTTCCCTTTATTTTCACATCAATGATCCAATATCAGTTCTTAAAATCAATCTTTCCATCTGCACGTTTTGTCAGAGAACATGTGAACATTTGCACTGAGGTTGGCTTACTTGCCTTAAATGTTTCAGACTGAGTTTCCGTTACAACAGCAGGTAAATGTGTTCTCACCTGCTGAAATAAAAATAAATGTAAGTTCACAGGATGAAATCAAATTGGGACTTTCAAAATCTAAAGTGAATTAAACGAGGAGATCGTTGCCCGAATCCAAACCTCCTCAACATCACAGGTGCGTTTAACGACAGACACCTGATACTTTGACAGATGACGTTAAAGGTTTGATTGATTCTAGATTATAATCACCCTTTGTCTCCTATAAATCTAAATTACTTTTTTCACCCTGAAAACCACGCGCAGAAGGGGGGATTCAGCCCAGAGTAATGTCTGCAGGTCTTTCGCTCAGAAGGTAGGACACCCTGGATGTTGCCTGAGAGGCAAACCGCAGGGCAGAAAAAAATAATAGGATATCATGTCCGTCCATAACAGGAAAGAAACAGTCGACAAGCAGGTCTTTGTCACATTAAAGCGTAATTTCTGGAGGTTTGAGGACGTCCAGGTCTGATCTGAGGGCGGTTTTCTTACTGCAGCATCTCAGCAGTAGTTTCCTCGTGGTGTTGATTACACAGTTCACACAGTCGAGCATCGTGTTGGAAGTGAGAGGTGAGGAAGAAGTGTGACGCCAGAAAACAGAAGTAGGAAGAAACAAAGAAATCAGACTGGTGCCGGCTGTGTTTGTACGAAGAGGAAAGCTCGAGGTTTCCATGTTTTTATACACACAAATACTCACATTTTATAACTTTATAATTATAATCTAAGTGTCTAATCAGTCAATACATTGATTTCAATTCATTCCTGCAGAGACTTGAGACTGTACGAGCTGATTTCCAGTCAAAGTTACACTCAATCATCATGTGGTAAATCTCTCCCTCATGGTGTGTTCAAGGACCAGGACGTCTAAATCAGCCGCTGAGGAACATTTTCTTTGTTAAAAGAACCCAACAGACGTTTTTCTTTTCACAGCATCTCCGTCTGTTTATTGTTTTTAGCAGCTGACTATCAGTTCTTAAATGTCCGAGCGTCCCTGAAAGCAGCAGTCTCTCCCTCACCGCCAACGAGAACATAACTTCGTTTCCAACGTGGACGAGAAGTCTTTAAAGTGGAAATTTAGACGTCTGCAATTCCACAACAACTGGCCGACTCCATCTGCTGATGAAGATCATGTGATGTGATCGAAAGGTAAGAAAAGCTACTAAATGGACCTTGAGGTGAGATCGTTGAGGCAAAAAAGAAATAGTTCATTCACCTGGGAAATAATCTTAACTCAAGGTCCACTTACCAATTCTTTCAAGGGATTTCAACCTTGTGTCGGGGTCTTCATCAGCGGATAAAGTGGACAAGAATAAACTTTCAAGACTGAGACAAACCTCGCTCATGAAGACCATGAGTTACGGTCGAAAGCTCCATAAAAAGTTTCAGTTAACTTTAACTTGTGAAGAAAAAGTTGATTAAACGTTGAGTGCGATGGATTATTATTATCTTTCTGCAGTTTCAAGTCTAGAGACGAACTCTAGAACCCGATGGACGAATGTGAAGCAGTAAACGAGCTAAAAACCACCAGGGTTTGGTCCTGAAAGCGGATCAGAATGACCCTGATCTGCTTCACGCTCAATGGCAACAACAAGATTCACGTCCAGAACACCAACAGCTTAAACTCCAACAAAGATCTTCTACAGCACGCTTTACTGCCAAATGTAATCACAGATCAATTATCAATAAATGATATCACCTTTGTAAAACACGAACCCAAAACTCCACCGTGTGAGTTCACACTTTGACCACTGGATGTAAAACCAGAGTCCTGGACCTGAACTGGACTCCACGAGTCATGAATGAAACAGTGTGTGTGAGACAGAGAAGACAGACAGGTACACAGCAGTAGAGAGACAGAGAGAGAGACAGGTTCCCGACAGAGAGAGGAAGCCTTGATCAGGTGAGGTCCTACCTGTCGATGATGACGGGGTCGGAGGGCGTCTCGTTGCGATTTCCGCAGCTCTTCTTGTCACAACACCGACTGGAAGAGAGAACAACACACTGAGCGTTACTCCATCTTACACACCATCCAACCCGCAGGCAAGCTAACGTTAGCACGACTCCTTGCAAGCTAACCTTAGCGGTCTGTTCACACAACCAACTACAATGCTGGTCAAAGCAGCACACGTCGTATTCTTGTCTGAACAGTTCGTACGTATCAATATTCATCATATCAAGTCATTTCTGCTCATAGAAACAAATAAATCTTCCAGAGCAGCAATAATATTTCAGACAGTTAGCAGCAGCAGCTGTCTGGAAACGTCTCTATCTTAAATCAAGAATGAGTAGAGCAGGTCTGTTGATAAGAAGGAGATTTCTGCAGCACATTAATGCATCAGCAGCAACAGTCCAAAAATATACTTTATGATAATATAACTCAGTACTTTCACTTGTTATACTTCAGATGCTTTTTGAACTTAATACTTCCATATTTTAAGTAACATTTAAATGCAGTACTTAGGATCTGTGTACTTCTTCCACCACTGAGTCAGTTATTTCCTGTCTGAACGACTGCAGTGTTCAGGTTAGCAGGAGCACACGTTCCTCTCATGTTCGCACACACAAAGCTCCTCACACAGAGGTGGCAACAAACTGACGAACCGGCCACGAAGACGGAGGGACACCCGAGAGCTGCTAGATTTATTACTGTTTTAATACATTTAAAAATAGTGAGATTTAAAAAGTTGTTCAGAAAGCTGGGAGCATTAACACTAAAAGCTAAAAGTCTTTCCAAGTTCAGAAGTGACCTTCAGCTTTTCTCTGAGGCTTTTAAACTCAACACATCTAACTGAACTAAATAACTACGGCAGAACCTTACATCTGTTTTCCCTAAAATTACAAAATTCTTTCCAGGAAGAAATTATTAGGAAATTACAAAAATTACAAAATTGCAAAATAAAGTGTTACCAAATTCTTTTATTTTTAAAAACAGCCGTGTTTCCCCTCCACACACACACACACACACACACTGTCCAGCTGGGTGGGGTCCAAGCCAAGGTCACCAACAGTTGGACGATGCCCAGCAATGGAGACACCACTGTGGATCCCCCCCCCACCCCGACCCCCAGAGCCGTCGCCCCTGACAACCAGCCAGCCAACCGCACGGCTGCTCGCCAAACAGCCGTCCAGGTAGCCAGAGGGCAAACCGGCCGGCGAGCGTTTCATCCAACCAGCCGCCGACACCAAACCGGACCAGACGACCAGGAGCTGGTCCACAGTCTGTGGAGGCATCCAGGGGGAGGGGGCGCTGGGTTTCTGCTTCAGCTCTGCAGGGGCCGGGTGGAGCCAAATGAGGCTTCTGGTGTCGTGGGTCAGTGTGGCGTGTTGAACAGCAGCAGACTGAATCCAACACATTAATATCCATCAGATGGACGTTTACAGGAAAACCTGCTGATGAAGTGTTCACGCAGAGTCGGTAACTGTGTAACATTTACATTTCATTTTTAATGTTCGGCCTTGAAGAGGAAATGAAGTCATGTGACCAGCTGCAGGTCTTTTTTAATTTTATTTTAATTTAACCAGGAAGTCCAAGACAGCAACACGTTACACAGCAGAGCCACGTCAAAAACATTATTTAATAATAATAACCCATGAATATAATATGATAATATAACACTGACAGGAGTCATTGTGAGTTTTACTTTTGATACTTTAGAGCTTTTTGCAAATAGTAATTCCTACTTCCTACGTAACCTTTAAAAGCAGAGTCTGACATATTGCAGAAGAGTATTTTTAGATTGTAGGATTTGTGTTTGTATTTTTCAACCTCCAGCGAGACAGAAATGTAAGAAGTTTGTCAAAATGAATTTATAAGACTAAACATCAGCGTGCTCTGGAGCTTTCTGAAATGCAAATGTGAGACTGTGACAGAAGCGATCCATCGATCATTAATAACAACAACACGGTCCTGACATCAGATCTAACTCTCATCTCCTGAAAAGCTGCTCTGCACAACGAATTCACATCGTTCTTTTCCCCCCTTTCTTATCACTGTGAGGGTCATTAACATATCTTCCGGTAATTCTTAAAAATTAATCATATTGCATGTGACCCACAACCCCCATGCTGTCCTGAATCAAATTGCCATTTGACAAACAAGCGTCAAATCGAGGCTGCGAATGCTAAATGAGACGCTTTATGAATCATTTATCACGCCGTTTGATCTCTAAGTACAGAAAAATCATAAACTAAGCGCTGTGTTTGTGTCCCCGCTGTCTCTCTGGCTCTGTATGGATGTGTATGTGTGACTGTTGCCATAGAATGCGCCACCATAATTTATTCCCCCAGCTACTTGGAACCATTAGTGAAAGTTCCAGGAGACCAATTAGCATTGGAAACCCACTGGTGCTGCTGTGGTGACAACCTCCTCCAAACTGCCAAAGAAGTGTTATAAACAAACTGGACCCCAGGAGCACTGCCGGGGCCCCTCCAGGGACCCGGGGCCCCTTTCCAAAGACGAAAACAAACCTTGGCTGAGCGTCCACAATATCGCCTTAATGACGTTTCCCCCCGGGCCGCAAACAGGCTAACACCACGGCCGGCTAATGACTGAGAGCAACAACACACACGAACCTGAGAGGGAGTGTGAAGCCGTGAGAATGTGTGTGTGTGTGTGTGTGTGTGCGTGCATGTGTGTGCGTGTGTGCGTGAGGCTAAAACCTGGCAAAAATAAAACAAACAGAGTGTGTGTTGTTGCCGCTGTCACTCATTTTGGGAGAGAGAGTTCATCCCTCGCCGCCGCTGCAGAGAGGCTCCTCAAGTCGCTGTACAGCCGCCACACACACACACACACACACACACACACACACACACACACACACACACTGAGGCCCCAAAAATGATTCAGCCACCGGAGCCAGTTTGGCCGGCGAGCCTCGGCCGGGCCACACAAGCATCATTACCGCTGGCTGCTCCTCCTTGCCGCTCAGCAGCCACTTCAGACGCCGCCACAAGTGGAATCTACTTAAGGCACAAAGGGAGGGTTTGTCCGGGCATGTCGGCGCGCCACTATCACACACACACACACAACAAGAAAAAAATAACAGAGAGCCCTTCAAAGGCTCCCTGAGGATCGTGCAGCACGGCGTCAGAGGTCGGCGCTCGGATCACAGCGTCCAGATAACACCGAGCAGGACGGGCCGGCAGCGCAGGGCTCGCTTTCAAAGGGCAAGTGTTGTAATTACCCGAAGGCCTGGAACGCCTCGCCGGCAGCAGCCAGGCCTGATGATTCGCTGCAGCCAGCCAGCAGCCAGCTCCGCCTGGCCTGGAAGCCGCCTTCCTCTCGGCGAGCGAGGCAGCAGGTTTTTCTCAGCATCGCCCGGAGCCTGGCAGCCAGCGAGGGAGTGAGGTGACGGCGAGGCGAGCGGCCCGGAGCTGGCGAGCCTCCGGGAGCCCACTGGCAACGCTGCCGTGCCAACCTGGCTGCTGCCGCCGAGCCTGCTCACTGGGTTGTGATTGGTAGTTTTGGAAAGCAGCAGAGGCCCGTTTAAGAATGGTTAATGTGCCGCAGTACGATGGACACACACACTCTGACTGTCTGACCAGATATTCAGTGTGTTTCTGGGTCTCAAAGCTGCTCTTCTGTGCCGAGAACGAAGACCACGTCAGAACCAAAGAATCTGGAGAACGTGCGGAGTCATCAGGTTTATAAACCACTGTGTTTCTCTGATTACAAGAGAATCGTCATCACTGCCTGGATTATGTTTTTTCAAGTGAATAAAGCGTGACCTTTATAAAGCACACAGGAGTCAGAGGTCAAAGGTCAAAGGAGGACAAAATGACACCACAGACTAGACTTTAGGCAACAGAAGGACTTTGGTTAAGTTTAATGAAAGATTGTATTTTCTTTTAAATCAAGTCCCTATTTAACCAAGAACCACCATCTTTCTCTAACCTGAACCAGGTGCTTCAGAAAGCTGAGGTCACTACGAGGGGATATCGTGAAAACAGGTTCGGCGTCAGGGTCAACATTTTTGCGGGTTGCCAGTTAATTAACATTGTTTTATTGTTTTGATTTTTAAAAAGCAGCAAAAAGAGAAAATGAACAAAATGTTCATATGATCAGCAAGACGTGGGACGGCAGCTGAAGTTTGGGTTTCTGAAAGAAAGTCACTGCGTATAATGACGTCATACTAAACGCTCTGCAACGTTCATGCTTTTTGCATGAATTTAAATTGCTTTGATCATTTCTAACAACTATTTAACCATTTGTTTCTCTCTCTCTTCTCCTCTGAAACACATCGAACCTTTTGCGAATACATAAAAATCTGAATGAAATGACACCAGACTAATATACATTTAGATACTAAATGAATAAATAAAACCAAACTGAAAGTCCTATCCTCCCACAAACACTGATAAACCTACACTACACACAAATACCCAAATGAAAAAGGCAAAAACAACATATAAAGTTAAAACTTCTGAACAACTGATTTTGATAATGCCTGATAGTCTTGCGTCCACCTACCCGTGAATCACTGTGTCACTGAGCTCAAACAAAACCAGTTTTTAGATGCCTAAACTTGATATTTTGGATATTTTTACCAGACAACAGCCATTTTTATCCCCTGCTGACTGTAAAATGTGAATCTCTTCAGTAACTTCAGCTGTTACTGCCTCCTCCAAAATGGAAATAGGAGACTGGGGGAGGATCACAGGGTGTTCCTCCACCTGTACGCTCTGAAACAGGTGATACACCCTAAAGGTGCAGTCTGATGAGTGTGATCCAGGTAGACAAACCAACAGGGACGCCCATAAAGACGACCTCACCTGGGACTGTGGCGGCCGAGAGACAGAGAGATGGAAAGAAAGAGCTGGTCTCTGATCCCTCACTCATTAGCGAATGGAAACACAGCATCCATCAGGGGGAAAGCTGGTTAATAATCGCACTCAATCACATAATGACTGAAGCTCTGAGACGCAGACAGCCAGCCGTCATTATGGAAATGAAGCTCGTATCGAAGGAATCTTGCAGGGGGGAAATGAGCTCGACGCCCCGATAAAAGTCAGAGGAGGAGGGAAGTTTACAGATACTGAAGTTTGGGGGAAGAAGAGGAGGAAATAAAACACAGAGCAGGTGTACGAGGAGAGGTCGAACTACAGGACTGCTCAACACGTCAGACCTGGTTCTGTTCTGTTACAGACTGAAGACAGAGCTCCAAGTCTAAAGCAGGAACTGGTTCTCTTTAATCTGTGCAACATCTTCCATTAAAACTAGTAAAAGTAAAGTGCTCTCTAAAGACTCTGTGACGACAAAAAGTAAAAACTAAAAGAGCTTCCTGTTCATCTAAACCAGTTCGCTGCACACGCAGACCAGTTCGCTGCACACGCAAACCAGTTCGCTGCACACGCAGACCAGTTCGCTGCACACATAAACCAGTTCGCTGCACACATAAACCAGTTCGCTGCACACGCTAACCAGTTCGCTGCACACATAAACCAGTTCGCTGCACACGCTAACCAGTTCACTGCACACATAAACCAGTTCGCTGCACATGTAAACCAGTTGTTTACTTTACACTATAACCAGTTTACTGTTACTGGGACCGATCAGATTGATTGATGAACGTCCTGAAATAAGTAAAATAAATGTAAAATCTAAACATGTTTTCTCGTCTGCATGTGGAGAGAAAAACTGCCGAAGACGCTCTGAGACTTCAGCTTCACCGTGTTTATCTGTGTGTCCTATTTTTATCCCCCCCTCCCCCTCACTCTTCTTCGTCTTCGTCTTCACTCCTCAGTCTGAACCAGCAAAACCATTAACTCACAGACGACAGCAGAGACACGCAGGGCAGGAAACGTGTTGATTGGTGTGATGAACGACAAACCAACAGCTGCTCTTTTTTCTCTTATAGATCCACACACACACACACACACACACACACACACCCTTTCATACATAAAATGCAGCTTTGCAGAGTAAAATCTAAAGAAAAGTCTGAAGTGAAATAATAATTAAATAACAGAAAGTAAAATAAAATGCCAATAGTGAGCAGAAGTGTATATATGAAATGTAAATATTTAAAAATGTAAACAAGGAAAACATTGTTGATGTCTTCACTGTGTTTAATTTATAAAATTATTATTCTTATTATTCTTAAAGTAAACAAATGTGTATTTTAAATAGAAATGTTCAAACGTACTATTTACATTATTTACAGTAAATATGTGAGAATCCTGCTAATGGTAATCTTACTATGGACAGAGTTAAAAGTCAGTGCTTTTATTTTGAAGTTTCAAGGAAGTGACCCTCCCAGTGTAACTTTACTGATGTCGGGTGCTGAAGTCCACATTAGCGGGTAAAACGACACGCGTTCTCGCTCAGTGTTTGAAGCTTCCACTGCACACCTTCAGAAACTGCACGGACAAATTAATCGATAACGACAATAATCAATAGGTTGCAGCACAACCAGCTCACAATGGACTAATCCAATCAGAGATATTAGTGGGAGAGCTACCACAGAATAATCCACGGTCATACTGCCGGACCCGAGTGTTGCTAGGTGGTTGCTAGGTGGTTGCTAGGTGGTTAATGGCTGGCAGCTGGAGCGAAAATAAAACAGTTGAATTCAAACTTCAACAGGACACAATACAACTGTACCTGAAAGTCTAAATGTGAATCAGTATCTTTAACATACTGAACATGTTGTTCTTTTATCTTCCGGCTGTGATACGACGACTACGCTGTTACACACACACAGAAGCTTCCTCTGCAGCATAACTAACACACACAGATAATCACACGGTGCTGTGTTCAACGATGCTTCAGAGAGTAAAAAGTAAAGAGTTGCAGGTCCATCAACAGATATTTTGTCCTGCCGCTGAGCAAGGCACCAGATCCCTGAGCAGCTCCTGTGAGATCATTATCAGGGTTTACAATTGCCCGTGTCTTACCTGCACATGATCTCGTGGGTGAGGAGGACGCGGCACATCTCTGGGTTCTTGTCCTGACCTTCATACAGGATGGCCTGGTGGGACAGAAACACACAGCTGAGACGGCGACTTACTGAAAACACACCGAAAAATGTCAAATCTTAACACTAAAACAGGTGAAACACGAGTCCGGGACTTCTTAAAGCCAGTATTTGTTTCAGCATTATTACAGTCCTGTAAATGTGTCTCATTAGTTCAAATACTGAGGAGGTGGAGGTGGAGGTGGAGGTTCGACGCTACGTTGTTTTGAGGTTTGCATCATTTATTTGTGGTCGGCTGGTTGAGCCGAAATGGTCAAAAAAGACAAAAAGACATTTATTTTTGTCAAAAACTAATTTCCTGTGACATCAGACTTATATGTTGATATCTACAGGTGTTCCTTAGTGCACGTGGAAACCAGTTTACTGTACAGACTAACCTGGTGTAACCAGTTTATAAACCAGTTTATAAACCAGCTTAGACCAGTTAATATATGAATCAGCATAAAGATAAACCAGTTCCCGTGCTGAACCAGTCCTGTTGTTATGCAGATCATTTGATCTGAACCAATCAGACAGCTGATGTGTTGATGTGCAGGTGTTGCACACACACACACACACACACACACACACACACACACACACACACACACTCTGATTGGACCTCAGCACCAACAACAAAGTCAAACATGGCGTCTGACCACTTCCTGCACGCACCACCACCACCTTCTCCTCCTCCCACCTCCCCTTTTGGTGGTCTCAGCCTCCTCCGGCCTTCCCAGAATTCCCTGCCAGATGGCGGGCGGCGCCCCAGGATGAAGCCCCCCCCACCACCACCCCCACCACCCCCACCGAGCTGTCATGTCAGCGTCCGGATGACGGATGACCGCTGTGTGTGTGTGGGGTGCTTTTTGTAATACCCTGGTGGCTGTAAATGAACTCCAGTAAGAGCACGTGTGTGTGTGTGTGTGTGTGTGTGTGTCCTCCCCTCTTTTCCTACGATGACCTACCACTACCTCATCCACCTTTATAGTCAAAACAGACCCCCGCCCTGCGCACGCACACACACACACACACACACACACACACACCCCCCCTCTGGGGGACAATACTTTTAGGATAACGACCACTTCTGCATTATTGATCCTGATCCTGGCTCTGTTCCCCCGGATTAAAATGCTCCAGTTTGACCAGGAGGGATGTGGATTGCATCAGGGACCCACACACACACGCACACACACGCACACACACGCACACACACGCACACACACGCACACACACGCTGTGTGTAGATTTGGTGGTCGATATTTATACATCATCATTCCTGATGCAAGATTCCCGTGAGTGTGTGACTGCATGTCCACTTTCATGCTTGTTTGTGGGTTAATGTCCACACTTTGCTGCGAGCGTGTGCTCGTTATGTGTATCGCTCGTTATGTGTATCTCTGTGAGGACCGAGCTTCAGATTTAGAGCTTTAATGAAGACACTTTTAAAAACGTGAGGACATTTCTTTAAGAAAGAGGACATTTTTAAAAAGTGGGGACCATTTATATAAAGCAAGGACTTTGTTTTTTGTGAGGACATTTTTATAACATCAGCAAATTTTTAGAAAATGATTTAAAAAGTGAGGATATTCTTCGGAAAGTGAGGAGAATTTCTGAAAAGGACATATTTGGGGGTGGGGACACTTGTCTTCACTCATCTGACTTTAAAATGGCTGTTTGAGGGTTCAGACTTTGTTTTGGGGTTTAGGTTCAAATTAAGACTTTGGGTATTTGTGGGTCCTCGCAGGTACAGAGTCCAAACAGATGCGGTCCTGCCTGATCTGGTTCTTCTATAACTTTTTGTTTGTGGCAGAAATCTGACAGCTGATGTCACACTGAGGCCGCCGGTCTCTGTGTGTGTGATGTAACTGACAGTATGAAAGTTGTGGCGGCGGCCGCATCGCTCCACAGTCCAATCTGCATTAATCCAGCTCTGACAGTCCCAGGGACGCGGGGCCCCTAACAGGCCCTCGACGGGGTCTTATCGATCCGCGGGGACTCCAGCCGACCCGTCTGTCAGATCTGACTGCCGACCAATGGGGTGTCATGTAGTGGGAGGTGGAGGTGGAAACGTGTGTGTGTGTGGGGGGGGTGTCATGGACGAGGGGGTGTCAGGATTATTGTCTCCAGTGTGCCGTCGCGGAGCCACATTAGGGCCTATTGATCGGTTTCCATGGCTGACGCTTTGTGGAGGAGCCGCTTGGTACATCGATCGGTGACATGCCGACAGGACCGAACCAGCAGGGAGGGGGGTCATATGACTGGGGGGGGGATAAATAAGTAGGAAGTGTAGCTGGGAGGACGGGTGGAGGGGGGGAGGCTTACACAGGTGTTCGGAAAGGATTTATATTTTATTTAATGTTAAGAGTCACTGAATCCGTCGCTTCATTTCTTCCATTTTGGATTCTTACAGACTGGATGATGAAGTTTTGGATAAATTAAGAAAAAGAGTTTTGTGGCAAACAAAAACAGATGCAGCATTATTTTAAATGACTGATTTGTGCCCTCATTATTAATATTATCTTGTTTAATCAATTAAAAAAACCGTCACCCTCAAGTTGCATTTAAGGAAGTGCAGAAACAGTAAATGCAGAAATGAGTGTAAATATATGAACTGATTGATTTGATTCTGTCGTTAACAACCTGAGAATAACACAAATATTCAGAGAACAAGAAAAGAAGAAAACAAAAACATGCAAAGACTGATTATTAGAAAAAATATATAAAGGCATGTGACACAAACAAAGTGAAGAAATAAATACCTTAAATCATTAAACTTGTTAAACTTAATATACATAAAAAGCATTGAATTTCACAGCTGCTATATTCTGTAATCTTGTTTAATTAACTTCTAATTGTATAATTATGATTCTAATTATTTAGAATAAATGTTCTGTTCGTTGTTATAAACTTAATGAAAACCATCCGTTAGTAAAAAAACACCACGGAGAACGTTTAGATTATTGTTCCAAGACTGAGGCTGTGAAAGCAGGAGGAGGAGGAGCAGGAGGAGCAGGAGGAGGAGGAGGGACAGGAGGAGCAGGAGCAGCAGGAGGAGCAGGAGCAGGAGGAGGAGGAGGAGGAGCAGGAGGAGGAGGGACAGGAGGAGCAGGAGCAGCAGGAGGAGCAGGAGCAGGAGGAGGAGGAGGAG
>LKNJ01006396.1:0-21206 GCA_002120245.1 Maccullochella peelii
TCACACACAGATTAAATCAGCTCTACAGGTTGTGTAGGGGTGATAGGGGTGTGTGTATCTTCTGCAAACATTTCTGACAGTTGGCCCTGTAACAATCCCGAGGGCCAACAAAATTACATTAAGCTATTCAAAAAATATATAATACAAAAAATTTATAAACTGTTTAGTGGCTACAACTGAATAGCACTCCATCATAATTTGATTATATATTTATGCAAAATCCTAACCTGCCAAATGATAACTATAGATGTTAGATAATAATTGTAATGGGATAAAAAGGACAATATTACAATATTTTCTTCTAAAATGTAGTGGAATAGAAGTTTAAAACAGTAAAAAATAGAAACACTCAAGTAAAGTATCTCAAATTTGCACTTTTTTTGTTTTTACAAAATTGTCGCCTACAGTAGTAAATGTAAATGTACTTAATTACATTCCACCACTGATGCTGAAGAATAAAACAAAGAGAAACACGTGTCCCAAGACGCCCACTGTATGCTCCTCCTCCCTCATGTCATACTGACATTTTGAGCGGTGACAGCTCGAAATGTAACTCTGAATCACACTGAAGAGCCCCATTCCTTTGCGCCTCCTCTCTCTCTCTCTCTCTCTCTCTCAAAGAAACAGCAGAGCTGTGTGGGAAGAAAGTTAAAGGAGGACGGAGAAGCGGTGAGCTGCTGATGACACTTTCTGCTCAGCACCACGGACAGCGAACGACTGGGAGCTCGGACACAAGAGACCTACAGCGATATTGATCAATTACTGGAGAATCAGAGGACTGAATTGAGAATGATGAGTTTGCTTTGGGGGATCTACTCATTTTAATTTGATCACACAGGGACTTTTTCTCTGCTCGCCAAAGTAAGCATGTTCTTGTATTGATCTCGGAATAAATCATTAATGTATGCGTGATTTAAAAATGTGGCTTTGCATTGGGAGTATAACAAGTCATTAAGTATAGAGTTGAGATACCACTAGTGCAGGCATAATCCACATATCAGTATCGCCTATATTCATAACACAGGCATTATTATAAAGCTTTTAGTCAAGCAGATCTGCCGTGCGTAAAAGCCGTGGCACTGTTCCCAGCGATACTCCCGCTTGACGCAGGACACAGCGGATGAGTGAGGTAGAATGAGACGTCAGTAATCAGAGTTATTAAAAACGCGAAGACACCGGAAAGCTGACTACTTTTATGCATCTGTGGTGGTTCATTAACAGCAGAGGCTTCTAGAGTGTAATTACGGATACGACTCTTGAATGAATGTAGGATACATGGCAACAAATCTTTCTCTGTGGAGTTGGCTCATGGCCCAAGAAAAAGACACACACACAGCGTATTTCCAGTGAAAAAGTACCGGTAGGTGAAGTCACCGTGTTATCCGCTGTGGTCTGAGCGCACACCTGAATGCTACGAGTCACTCTCTCTCCCTTGCCCGCACAAACACACACTTAACACTCAGCTATAGGTCAGATAGGTCAAACCACGTTTTCGTGTGGTGGCTGCTGATTCTCCTCCTGTTTCTGCTCCAAAGTAAGCATGGACACTAACATGGCAGAAGTGAAGACTCAGTGAAAACAGGAGGAAACACATCTGGACTCTGTGGCAACATCTTCCTCTCTGAAACCCACAATGGAGTCCCTAGATCAGACTTACTGGTTTCCCCTTTCTTCAGATCTCAACTCCTCCTCTGCAGCCAGCCCCTCACCCTTCCTCTTTTCCTACCCCCACCTCGTCAACACCTCCTCCAACCTGTCCACTCAAAGTGTCCCCTTTCAGGGCAGCAGCACCCTGATGACAGCCGTCATCTCCCTCACGGTCTTCATGGTGGGTCTGACAGGCAACACTCTGGCCATCTATGTGGTGCTGCGCTACGCCAAAATGAAGACAGTCACCAACATCTACATCCTGAACCTGGCTGTGGCCGATGAGCTCTACATCATCGGGCTCCCCTTCCTCACCACGCAGAATGTGCTCTCCTACTGGCCGTTTGGCTCCTTCCTGTGCCGTGTGGTCATGACGGCAGACTCTATGAACCAGTTCACGTCGATTTTCTGCCTGACGGTCATGTCCATCGATCGTTACCTGGCTGTGGTTCATCCGATCCGCAGCACCAAATGGAGACACCCCCGCGTGGCCAAGGTGGTGAGCGCAGCCGTGTGGGCCGTGTCCTTTGTGGTGGTCCTGCCTGTGGTCATCTTCTCTGATGTCCAGGTATTAACTTCATCCCTGGTCGCCACTCTTTCTCTTTAAAGTGCAAATTAGCTTCAATGAATAGCTGCCCCTGATGTAAAATCTGTAATTTTATACTCAGTACAGTCAAAACTTTATATAGGGCCACCAAACACAGTGAGTCTCTAATAATTCTCTAACTGTATTACTTTCCCCAAAGCAAATTATACGTTCTTGTGTCACTGTTTTTTTGTTACTTGCTCGGCTGTATGAAGATCAAAAATCTCTTTCTTTTGTCTTTGCCATGAAGGCAACAACAAAATCAATATAAGAACTCACGACAAAAAAAGATAACACAAAATACCTGTCACAAGATCAGAATTAAAGGAATAGTTTGACATTTTGCAAAATACACTTATTTGCTCATCCATGCAAATAAGTGCATTTCCCAAAATTTTGAACTGCTCCTTCAGACAATGTACAGTACATTTTTTCTGTCATCATTGTTTTCTGTTCGTGTACAGTAAAAAAACCCCAACTGAGACTGACTGAGACATTTGCAGCACATGTAAATGTCCACATGTATGTGGTAAAGTTGCAAAATGAAACTGTTCTAAAAACCTTCCCTATCAGTGCATTCAAATAAACTGACATTTGTGATTTACAGAGTAACCTGCCAGATAGCAAACTAACGCAAGAAACAACCAAATTCACATGAACTGAATTTCAATAATTCTTTTCATGCTTGACTTGCCAAAAACATAGAATGCAAAGCTGACCAGCAGCCATCTTTAAAATGATGCTACCTGATGAAGGCACATGGCCAAAACGAGTCAGAGCTGTTTTAACAATTAATTTTAATTCAAACCTGCTTTAAACAATATTTTTACATCACCAATGATGGCAATCATGACAATGTGTAATCGTAGTGATGAGTGAGTTGAGTGATATACCTGACTGTAGTTCTCCTCAGTTTTAGCGTCTTTCGGCTCACTGTTTTGGTTTTATGGCTCAGAAATGTTTTTGGTTCACTTTCGTGTTGCAGTGTAAAAGCTTCTAATGAAGAGACAGATATTTCCCTCAGGAGTTGGTGGAGACCAGAACAGAGCAAGAAGGAGTTGGACAATATTAGACTTACGTTTGCCTGCAGGTGGCCAGAAACACGACTCTAAATAATAGTTGCTCCGTATCTGTTGGATGTGTAAAGTTCGCTATATAAACTTAAAAGTTGATAATATGTTAGTGCTGTGTTTACAACTTGTTTCCGCTGCCCCCAAGTGGCCAAAAAAATCTATTAATGCAGGCTCTAAGACTTCAGAGGTATTAACTTCATGGAAAGAAAGTCTTTGTCTTCTTGTATGTTTTAATATTTATGGTTAGACATGAAGGGCTGTGATGGAAAGAATGTGCGAGTTGTTGCTGAAGTGCTAAACATGCAAACTGAAGTAAAACACACTGAAGTCTTTTGTTCAGAATTTCTGCAGACGCTCTTGTATGTGCGTGGAAAGAAAAGCATTGCAGCAAGTTCTGTGACAGTGAGAAAACACAAAAGCTTGTAGAAGAAAGGTATGAGGAGGATGTAACTTCTGACAAAGTTGCTATTATGTCAGTGCTGTGCTGCTGAAGGCCATTGGTTTGATAAGATCAGGACAAAAAGGCCCTGTCAGGTGAAAAAGTTACTAATTGGATTGACAGTTATTTCTTGTTAGGACACAAACTAAACACAGTAATGTCTGGAAATGTGCTCCTTTAATACCCACAAAAGCAGATAATGTAATTTGCATTTCTCCAAACATCCCTTCCTGCATAATTAAAGCGCTTTGTAGTTAAACACTTATCCTGTGGGAACGTTTACCTCCTATATTTTACTCACTGTCTGACTGAGCGGATAATGACTGAATTTCTAATTTGCTGTAGTTATTTTCTTTAATGTTTAAATTTAATCTGGTTATTTACTTTCCCCTTTAGGACACATTTAACTCCTGCAACATGATCTGGCCAGAGCCAAAGAACGTGTGGTCAACAGCCTTCATTCTCTACACTGCCACAGTGGGCTTCTTTGGACCGCTACTCATCATTTGCCTCTGCTACCTACTTATCGTTATCAAGGTGTGTATATGTGTGTGTATGACGCTGATTATAAAAGCTCATGTATAAATTCATACTGTAATCAGCATAATGATCATTTCCATCATCCTCAACATCCTGCCTCTCATTTTCATCATCATTATCAATCTCATATTCATCCTTTTCAGCATCATCATAATTAAATTATCTTTGGTGTTTTTCCTGCAGGTGAAGTCCTCGGGGGCGCGGGCGGGCTTCACCAAGCGTCGGCGTTCGGAGCGCAAGGTGACGCAGATGGTGGTGGTGATCGTGGTGGTGTTTGTGCTCTGCTGGCTGCCGTTCTTCATCATCAACATGGTCAATCTGGTGGTCATCATCCCAGAGTCCAGCGCCACTGCCGGCATCTACTTCTTTGCTGTCATCCTGTCCTACGCCAACTCGTGTGCCAACCCAGTGCTCTACGGCTTCCTGTCGGACAACTTCAAACAGAGCTTCAGAAAAGTAGGCAGTAGTGCATTTCCACCACAGGCCCAAACTTGAACCACCTGCGTAGCATGGCTTACTTTCTAAATGATCTTGCTGTGTAGTTTATTAGCTAACAACACAGCTAGCCACAAACGTGTGATTTCAGGTTAACTTAAAGCCATTATGTGTAGTATTTGTGAAATCCCGTGGTAGTATCAAGAAAGACAGCAATGCACGGCGCTATACCCCCACAGATGTGGGCTGAAAGCAACACATAGACTGCACCAATTTTCACCTGGATTGTCTAATTACAACAATATGAAAGACGCTAAAATCCACAAATGATGGCTTTAACTGAATTCAGAATACTTTACTATATAACAGGGTGTCCAAAATGTCTGTATATGTCAATTCTGACCTCTCTTGTTTTCTAGCTTGATTGTCAAATGCTGTTGTCTTATTTTGTTATGTGCAAAGTGGATGTAGCTGTGGCTACAGTGGCTTCTGATGAAGCTCCAGAGCCTCCACAGATAACTGTTGTTGTGGCTACGCAGGTGCTGTGTGTGAGGAGTATGAGGTGCAAGGCCAATGGTGTAGATGATGGCGACCCCAGCGCTCCACGCACTGAGAAAACCACAGCACACGACTGCGTCCTGCTTTCCCCTCGTAACCAGATCTACCACGATCCCCAGAGCAGCCAGGTACTCTGTGTGTCTGTGTGTGTTGTTGTCTGTGTTGTTGTTGTTGTGTGTGTGTAGGCAATGGGTTTTCTTGGAGAGCGATCTAATAATACAAAAATCTACATTTAGTGCAGCACTCCATTCCCTTCCCACCCCGGACCGCCACACACCAACCTCCAACCACTAAACATTTGCACTTGGATTGTCACTGTCTCTGCCTCACACTTACTCAATACTGCCAAACTACTGCACATATTCTCACTTATTTGCACTATATACACTCTCACATACCCATATACTACATTTTATACTACTGTCCACATACTGTATCTGACCTATAGTGTATTCATATTTATACCACTGTCTATACCGTACATATTGAATCTATAGTGTATACAATGTAGTCATATCAAACCTCCAGCTGTTTATTCTATATATAATGTCTTACTGTTAGCATTACTTATACTTACACCTGCATTATACCTGCACTGCCTACTGTAACTGCTGCACATGTTCATACTGTATATGTCTTAGCATATTCGTTACACACTGTTCATACTTGCTGTTTATTTATATACACCTCTATACATGTACAATACTCTGCACTCAGATAGGAGACATGCATTATTCTTGATTCGACAGTGGATTAGGGACAATTCTAAAGGCGGGAGTGAAAGATTATGAGATTAGGTTTGTGTGTGTGTGTGTGTGTGTGTGTGTGTGTGTGGACCAAGAGATGTGACTTGAAGTTACAGCACTTGGACTCCAACATATACTCTTAACTCTGTGACTTATGGAGGAAGTTGTAGTTTTGACAATCTTGATACAGTTAAAGGAGCTTTGGGAGAGTCTCATCAGAGTCGGTCTAATGCTTCAACCTCCAATCTAATTCGACACTTTGAAACCCCACGCTCCAGAGACCAATCAAAGCTTTTTCCCTTCCTGACAGCGGGGTTTTAATTGTATGGTATGTACACTGGAAGTTGCAGTTGGAGTTGCAGTTAGACAGTGAGCTCCCATCGCAATGATCTGGCAATGAGTGAGAGAAGGGCCGGGGTTGAAGTACTGTTGAGGTGATGAGATGATGGCCTTCAGGTGTGGAGGCTGGTGCCCGCGAACAGGTAGATGGAGATGAGGCCACGCCTTCAGCAGACAGACAGACACAGACAGATACTACACAGACAGGGGGGAAGGGGACAAACAAAAACCAGAACAGGAGGATACTTGGGACGATGAGGGAGAGGGAGGCGCCGCGGACCATAACAATTTAATCTTTATTGATTTGGTAAAACCTGTGGTTACTATGGTAACAGCACGTACAGTTTAATACCACAGGTAAAATGATGCTGGATCACATGCCGCATCGTTTCTTGTGAAGCCCGCGTGTGTGTGAAGGTATTTTAAATCCAGTGCTGTAATGGCGGACTTGGCCACCAACAATGAACACTACTGAATGTATATACATACTAATAGGGTTTTATCTGGTGATAATCTTCCTTATTATCTTTCTTCTTATAACTTTAACTTTACTTGCTCTGTGTTTTGTTGTGGTTATTTTTTAAATAAAAATAATATAGATAGACCTCTCAGCAACACTCAGGTAGTGGCCATACACAGATTTAATCTGCTGCTGAATGCTGACAGGCTATGATGATGAATTACCTCTCACACACATTAATTAAAATCAGTATATTTTCTGTTGGGGGAATAATGAGGAAAAATACAGCAAACGCTGCGCACATTCAAGGTTGCAAAAATAGCTTTTAATAGGCTTATTATTCAGCTTTGCTTTAAACATAATGTAAACTCATCCAAGTAACCCAGAGGTGAATTAACTTTTTTCTCTGTCTGTTTCCACCTTCCCCTCCTTGCCCTCATCCAAATGCCATCCCTCTTTTTTTTTTATCATCACCCTGCTTTTGCTGCCTTCTTCCTTTCTTTATTGTCCCTTCTTCCATGACTCTGGTCCTCTTCTTCCTCTCTCTGAAGATCTCTCCTCACCCTCCAGGCTCGCCTACATCTCACACAGCAGCAGACCTGCATCGCTCCAACCCTACACGTCAATTTCCCTCCACTTTCCCAGGAATCGGACCCACCACTACCACGGTAACCTCCAAAGCAGCCTCCATGGTAACCCCAGCTGAACTTCCCACCATCACTGCCCTGTCTACGCCCTCCTCCTCTGCATCCATAGCTCCACAGGAACTGTAGCCAACAGATGATAAACGTCAGGTGTTTTAGGAGGTGATAAAAGAAGCTGGAGATAAAACACGATATGAGACTAACTAAACTAAAAATGGATGCTTTTCTCTGAGGTTATAATGTAAAAATCCATTTCTTGGACAATTTTCTGACACACATGAACACAGATTCTAAAGGCATTGCAACATTAATGCTTCATATCGGTCAACAACCTCATGAATATTGTTCATGTCACAATATGTATCTGTACCTCTGTGAATCACCCAGCTGTTTACCAAGCCCCATTTGTCTTTCCATCCAGCCATCTGACATAAGTGCCTTTTCAGCCGCTCCCAGCAATTGTCGACACAGAAACATTGACACATTCCTTCTCTCGCTTTCTGTTCATCCATCACAAAACATGTAAGAATGTATATACTTTTCAGATTCAAAAAAGCCATTGAGGATATATTTAACACCAGTGGAGAGGATTTCCTGCAGGTACCCGATCAGAATGTAAATCGGGCATCACAGGGTTCTTTTTTGCAGTCACACTTTGTGATATAGGCAGATAAGATAAAAGGTATTTTCAGATAAAAATCTTGCCTACTACAGCTTTAATCAAACAGCTAAACAGCACAATGCACTAACTCAGTGGCTTTTCTGTAATATAGTAAAAATGCATTTTTCCGTTTGAAGGTCCCCCTCACTTCTGTTCTCTTTACTTCATTTAAATGGTTAAATTGTGATGAATGAAGTTGACATGTATACAGCTTTGTGGAAAACGTCTGCTGTGATACTTTTTGTATTTGTATTTTCAGAAAATGGCTTGCTTGCTGTTTGTCTCAGCAGGAAATGTGACTCTTTGCCAGCTCAGTGTCTTTCTGCAAACATGTAGCCAGCATCCTCTGATCTCTTTGTATATATGCCTCTTAATTTGTGTCTTTGTGCATATGTGTGTCATGTACTGTATGCGTGTGTGTGCATGTACATTTGTGGCTATTTTGCACATATGTATGTACATATTTTCTCTCTGCAGAGGCTGTGACGCTGGTAAATACAGGGTTTATAGCAGCATACATTGTTGCGAGTGTTATAGTGTGACCACACTTTGCATTGCATCTGATTGGCTAGTAGGTGCCCTTTAAAATCACATCGACCAACACCGATAACCATAGCAACAATATTTCTGCTTTGTGCAACGTCACTGTTTAACGCTGACTGGTGAAACACACCTAAACATGAGTTAATTTGACTAAAAACAAACTGGGTGACAGTTTGAACACAGCTTAAGCGGCCATTGTATAAGCACAAAAGCACACCCATATTATTTTTGTATGTTAAAGTTAAAGTATAGTAACAGCTAAAGTATTGCTGTGTTATCTCTTTTGTGAACAGTTTTTATTTTCCAGTCACTACATAACCAATGCTGTAAAAGCTGATTAGAATGAAATAACACTCACGTGGTAGCACATATTGGAGTGAGAATGTGTTTAGAAAGTCTCAATGATGGTTGTGCTTTCTCAGCCACTTTTCATCAGTGCAAAGAAAAAGAAAAATCACACACAGTGAAAAGAGGCGGATCAGGTGAATATAATTAGTACAGGCGATGACAGAGAAACTAATGGAAGCTGACAAAAGAAGAAGACAAAAAATAAGGCTTTCACATTCAAATACAGACATTATGGTGTATATTTTATCAGATTATTTATAGTTTCAGATGCTTCAGTGCTGTATGTCCTGTTGAGTGTCTTTGGAATAAAATGGTGTGATCAAAAACCATACTTCTGCAGATTTGCTGCTGTCACACAAACACATGCAGCGCAGACGTCTGCAAACTGTCACTGTCAGTCTATGGAAATTATAGCACAAGCAGTCTGCACTTTTAAGCAGGCTGTGAGACAGACAGCGTCAGCTATAGGCTCGTACTTTGTAACCTCAATGAGGAACGTTTAATGTTGCAACTGGTAAAGGAGGGGCTAATTTTAATTACTTTATATACTGCTGGGTAGCTTAACCTATAATAATACATCATAATTTATTAGTTGATTTATATATTCGTATTAATAATCTAAATCTTCAAAGTAACTAGTAACTACAGCTGTCAAATAAATGTAGTGGAGTAAAAAGTACAATATTTGCCTCTGACTTACAAGTAGAAAGTAGCATAAAATGGAAATATTCAAGTACAGTACAAGTACGTCAGAATGGCATTTAAGTGCAGCACTTGAGTAAAAGTACTTAGCTGCTGTCCACCACTGCAACCTGGTATGTTTGTACATTCCCACAGGTGATGTATAGGCCTATACAGTATATGACGACATAACCTTATGTCTTTAACTCGCATGTCAACAATGCTGACATATCTTGCTGTGATTTGTATGAACAGCAACCAGTCGAAATACGTGACAGAGATTCCGTTACGGGTTCATGTGTGTGATACAAACAATGAGAAGAAAACCTGTTGAATGATTGAATCATACACACACAAACACACACACACACACACACACACACACACACACACACACACACACACACACACACACACCAAGCTCAATGAAACTCTATATGTGTGGGAAAATACATCTAAAGCTATGTTTAAAGGCCCTGAAAATGTATTTTCTCAATCAGTTTCTTACTGTGATCGATTGGAGTGCTACATGAACACCACATTTTCTGCCAAAGTTATAACAGTTCTGGTTATTCTAACTGCGAGATTTTAGTATTTCTGTGTTTCCTCTCCGTGCTCTTCTCACTGGTTTTAGGTGGGCAGGGCTCAGTTAGAAAGAGGTGATGTCATGTACTTCCAAGCACCAATCAGGATTCAACAACATTTGATTTAAAATGTGCTGACTGTGGGATGTTTGCTTATGCTGTCAGTCAAATTAAACCACACCCACACAGTCCTAAAGAAGCAGATTAGCTGTTTTTCTGTGTTGAACTCTTAATAAATAATAACTATAGATATCCCCCCCGACCTTAAATCTGATTGCTTATTTAATCATGAATATTCAAGGTTATAGAAAGATTTGAAACCAAGTTTTCAGGAGCTTTAAGAAGTAAATTGTTCCATAATGACCACATTTTGTTTAACTTCACCTCCACTGACCAAACCGTTTCAGTACTGCAATAAAATATTTTAAACTCTAGCTTCACTTACTAGCTTATCCCGGAGCTTTCGTGCTCATCACTTGTCCTAAGGAGGAACTTCAGCGACGTCAAAAGCTCCAGGATAAGTTAGTAGGTGAATCTTGAGTTAAGAATATTTTATCACATTTATATATTCCCAAGATCAAGAGTGAATCAGTACTGTGTCAACTGTTATTTGTTGCACCATCATCTTAACTTTATTCATTAACTTGTACAAGACGCTAGAAACTTTCATTTCTATCTTAGAGAAAATTAGTGAAAGGAAAGGAAGTGTTTTGTTAGATGTCTTTAGATGGCTGGGATTTTGCCTTGAGTCCAAATCCTAAGCCTATGATTGCAAAAATGTGTAAAAAAAATAAATGAATAAAAAGAAATTGTCTTTGAGAGTGACAGCAAGTATAAGCATGTTGGCGGAAGTCATTTGTGTTCCTTCCAGGCTGCCATACAGTGAAAATGTGACTAATTATAACTTCCTGCTGCTGATTTTCAAGACAATCAACACTTTCTTTAGGTTCGTTTTAGAAACAATTTCTGCCATCTGAATCATTAATTTACAAGTAGTAACTGATTAATCATACTGTAATTGTGATCTGTAACTCACTCTTGCACACTGTTCCAGTTCTACACCCAACCATCAGTTCAATGCCCTGCTTTCTTTTCTGTAAGGTTGTGATTGACATAAAAGATACACCAGTCAAGTGGCCATCAAAGCTCGTTATATGCTTCCCAGCAGAATGCTTTCTCTCTGGATTAAGACTTGACGTTAATCACCTGGGGTTTGACTGTCACTCAGTGTATCTGTCTACAGACCCACATGATGACTGACTGTTCGCTCCTCTGAAGGGGAGATGAGAAGAATATATAGAGAGCTGGAAATGTGTGAATGAATTGCAAATCTAACTTTTAAGCTTAATGCCCCTATGCATAGGATAGGGATAGCATCTTTAAAATGATTTGACACTACCACTGGGGAGCGCTATAGTCAGAAAAATTCAATGCCCACAGGCTTTAAAAGCTACAGTAATCAACATTTACTTACACTTGTCTTAGTAAAGTGGACCTTCAAAATAGCTTCCCATTTTCTGTCACACTTAAAATCATATAATTCTAGTCATAATGTGAGAGTACACACTGTTAATAATAACAGTGTCAACATACAATATGTGACATACTGCAAGTTTACTGTGATAAATCATAAAACATGAATAAATAATATGTACAATTATGCAAAATATATAAATGTTGAACTTGAAGTTCATGCTTGACTTTGGAAACAGCAACAAAACAATCTCACCGTAGGGTCCATTTAGTAGCTAATCCAGACTTTCAGTCGTAACACATGAGCTTCATCAGCAGATGGAGTTTGCCCTGTTTCCACAGAACTGTAGATGTTCAGATATCCATTTTCTTTAAAGTGCTCAAGAAAACAAACAAAAAAACTAATCCCAGAACAGCTATTAAATGGACCTTGCAGTGATATTGTTTGATGAACTTTCAATGTCAACTTTGAAGCCAACATGGGCAAAAATTTCTTTAAGTGCTCTGAAAAAATGGAAATTTGAACATCTACAATTCTGGGCAAACTCAGAAAACAGAACAGTCAAGGGCCCATAAATAGATAAACAATCTTTCAGCTTTGTGGAATTTAAAGAGTAACTGAGAAAAAACAGGAAAGACGAAGTCCACAGAGACTTTAACATATATGGCACCACCGAAAGAACTGAATGCAGCGGTAAACTGGCAACGGTTCAAAATTCATGTATTGTGAAAGGGAGGATCCACATGGGCCTCTCTGTTATGTAGGTGCCAGACTGTTAATAACTTGGCAAGAAAAAATATTATATTCACATAATGTATCCACAGGAAGTGATCACATTGAACTTAAGAGAATAATACTGTCACCTAAACACAGCCAAATGCATACTGTCATTGATAAAACTTAACTAACCAATGTCACTTCTGTTATCATCTAAATGAAAAAAACACAATACAAAGCTGTTTTTTTTTTTTTAATGTTCCTGATCCCTGCCCCGCTGGCAAGTTCAGAGCAAAAGGACTGCCCTGTTGCTGTTTGAGGAGTAGTTTTGTAGGCTCGGTTTTCTTGACCTTTAGCTCTGCTTTTTATTAACCGACAAGCTTGGACACCCACACATGCACACAGGCATGGGCACACACACAAAGCAGCAAAGGCAGGCCACATACTGAATAGCTCCTCTCTCCACACACTGACACTGACACATCCACCTCTTCCCTTCCTACGCATGCAGGGCAGTTCTCCTGCCACTGAAAGATTAATCATGAAGAATTGAAGAGAGTGTGGAGAGGGGCACAATGGGACTAAGAGAGTGTGGAGATCTCCTCACAGAGGAGACAAAAGTTGGGTATATGTTCCAGTCATCTCCTGTGACCTTTTGTGTCATGCAAACTGACATTACTGACAGTAAACATCCTCTATACATGGAGTCCATTGCTCTGCCAATCAATAACAGGTCAATTGCTTTCTTTCCGACCGGTAATAGTAGAACCCCTGTTCAGCCAATCAGTGTCATTTTGAAACTGCTCGGCTGCACTGATGAGATAAATCATTTCCTGAAGCTTCATCAATGTCCAGTCAGTGGTTACAGAGGATCAATCAATAAAATGTTGAAACAAAGAAGTGAGATGCATCATTTCTCCAGGTTTCATCAAAATACACACAGAGATATGATATCGCATGTGATGGACAAAGTCCTCTCTGTCATTTCATTTTTTGATAAGGCTGTCACACCAGCATTTATAACGATTTTGCAGCAAAATCAATTCACATCAATAAAATTCCTACGATCAGTGGATTCACTCACGGGGGCGAGGTAAATATGCCTGAATATTTCGTGTTCGTCTATTTTGGTGAACTTTGACATGCAAATTTGACAGTGCTGCAGAACAGAAATCTAGCCGGAGGGTAAAAAGTGGAGGAAGCTATCGCAGTCCATTAGCTGTTGGTGTATTAACAGTCCCACAAAAGAGTCACAGTTTGCAGGGAGTTAAGAATCGATTGTATAAATACAGCATTGAATAAACTGCATGAATGTATTGTCCGTTAGCAACAACTGCTTGCTAACTGTTTGCTGACAAGTTCGCCATCAACTTAAAATGTGATATGTCAATGTTGTGTTCACATTGGTTTCCGCTGCCCCCAAGAGGCAAAAATAACCAGTCCTTGCAGGTTTAACTATTCTTTTCATTGTTGTTTTTCTTCGTGAATTTCTCATCTTAAAAGAGATTAAATAAAATAAAGAAATAAGATACAAAGCCTTACCTATCAGAAACTCTATGTATCAAAAGAGCTACAAACACTGTTTATTTGATATGGACGTGAATGACCTTAACTCAAAGGTGAGAGTCTTAGTCATTGCTTCTGCTCGCACATCTTTTGTAAACAATCATTGTGTGGCCTTAGGAATGTTTTGTATTTATTGATTTTAAAAAAACTTTTTCAAGTTCTGCTTTTTGTTCCCCGTGATGTTGAAAAGATTTTTGTCTGCTGTTTCTGCAGCAGTGATTAAACATTCACCTTTCACACCTTGTCCACACTGTCATGAACTGCAAATGACTTGGATTAAAATAGTCTTCTTTCTCATAGCCTACCTGGCTCATATTGATCCTTAAAACAGAGGTTTTCTAATCTACAAGTAGTTCACACTCAGACACCTCAGCTGTAATCACTTACTGATTACATGGCTTGACTAAGTCCAGAGAACTGGGAGTGCATTCGGCTCCATGTTAGCACCTTTTCTTCACTTGCTGTGTTTTCCTTTCTGAGCTGCCAATGATGCCGTCTACGTACAAGATGTGAGTCCTTCTGGTCCACAGCAGGGGAGCAAAGATGCGGGATCAAGCCAAGTTGAATTCAGTCACAGCCAGTAAAACAAAGTGTTGCCATAACAATCTTCCATCAGCTTGAGTGGATGAAAGCATGGACCCTGAGAAAAGTGCCAGCATGGAGTCAACCACGTCAGCACAAATGAGAGAAAATTAAGAAACAGAAAAAAAACATTCCTTTGAGCTCTAATTTTACAGTGGTGCTCCTCTTTTAATGAATTAGTGCTAATGTTCCTTAATCTGTCCCTAATTAAAGACAGTAGGCCCTTCTGTCTTTTCACTACTATCTGCCAACAGTGCAGCAATCAAAGTAGGTTATTAACTTACAAGTAGGGTTCCTTGCAATACCTCGCTTTTGAAGGACAGCTACACGTCATGCTGGAAGCGAGCACTTCATACCCCTGCCTAAAGGGCAAGGGCGCAATTTCCACTGGGGATGGGAGACATGTCCCCCTCACTTTTATAGCTTCTTTTTTAAAAAACATTTTCCTATGTCCAGCCACCATCTTTCTAAGAGCAGAGAAGAGCTGACAAATGTGATGTGCTTGTCTGAGTCTCCTTCAGTTATTACCGTGCACTCAAAGCAGTGAGCTGAATATGCAGCAGTGAGCGGTGCTGTGGGTGTTTCAAGGCCTTTTTTTAACCAGGGTGTCTCCTCCCTCCTGAAAGGAATTGCTGCAGACATTATTCAGGGCTGAAAAGGATACTCCAAACATAGTCTTTCGGGTAAAAAAAAGAATAAAAAGATATAGTTCTATTTACAGTTGATATACTTAAAAAAGATGCTAGAATTAAGCATCAGTCAAAGACAAGAAAGTAAAACACATCTCACTCTTTGTGGTAAAGACACAAATACAACGTCTCTCAGAAAGTTAGTGCATATACAGAGGTTTACATAGCATTTCTATTTTTCTAACCACCACAACAACCAGTTTTAGCATAATTATATATAATATATATATATATATATATTATTGTGTCTCCCCCACTTCTGAAAGAAAAACCTACGCCCTTGTTAAAGGGAGGGAACATATGTTTGTCAACCATCTTGACAAATCATCCTGATATTTTGGGGAATCTCTTTCTATTTGAGGGAAGACATCCAGCAAATTTTGTTACATTTACAAAATGATATGTCAGACTTGTAGCTTAGTCTGTGCAGAAACAAGGATACCGTGTATGTGGGGGTATAGGACAGTTTAAAAGGTGCTAAACAAAGACAAAAATCAATGTATAGAAAGTCTGCAAACTGAACCAATTGAACCTCCAGGTTAACAGAATGGTCTCTTGAGATGGAAATCTTTTTCTCTGTGCTGATGGCTTTGCTGTCACCCCATTATCCACAGGGGGAAAAGAATGAGAATGAGAAAAGGCTGCAACCTTGAAGACGCTGATGAAAATAAAGACAGAACATGAGTTGCTGTCATTTGAGATAAAAGTTTCACCTTAAAATAAATGTCAAGTTTTTATTTATGCAACCCAATGTCACCTACAATGACAATGACTCAAAGGACTTGACTCACAAAGCACCAAAACTACTTGGAAAGGTTTAGGAAAAGATCATGGTTTGTGTTAAAATAAGTACGTTAGTTACGTAACTTAACTTACGTAGACTACGTGTGCTTTTGACCTAACCCATCCATCCACCCCGAACTCCTCCCTTTGGCTTTGGCGCTAGGTCGCTGCCTAACAATAAACATACAGTAAATATGGGTCGTAATAAGCTGCTTGCACAGACAACCTATACAGATGTATTTTTGGGAAAGACAGTCTCATCTTTTAGCTCATTGTTTTGGTTTTACAGCCAGCAACTTTACTGTTTTGGTTCAGCTGAAAAAGCCCCGATAAACTAACATTAGCTAGTGCACATAGTGGAGCATTTAGCAGCTAAAGAGTCCGATATTTCCCTCCGGAGGTGTTAGAGAGCTACAGAGAGAGTGAATACTGGACTTAAACACCAAATGAATGCTAATGTGTCCGTGTCTGCTGGATGCTTTGCTAACACCATCACAGCTTTGCCATATCAAGTTTATAATAGTATTAATAATAATAAAATAATAAAGTGCTTTACGTGGTTGAACCAGGATAAACAACAAAACAAGATAAAAACAACAAAATTAAAACAGATAAGACATGTTGGAAATAAAACAGTGTGCTAGCATTAATAAAAAATCTCTGAGAAGTGATCAGAGCTGTGGGGTCCTGACTGTGAAATTCCAGTCACCTTTAGTCTTAAGCCGGGACTCAGCCAGCAGAGCCCTGCCTGAGGATCTGAGGCTGCGCCCTGGCTCATAGGGGAGCAGCAATTCAGCAATGTAGCTGGGAGCTGACCCATGAAGTGCTTTAAAGGTGATCAGTAAAATCTTAAAATCAATTCTGAAACCTACTGGTAGCCAGTGAAGAGAAGCAAAAACAGGCCTGATAGGATCTTCTAGTACTTGTTAAAAGCTGAGCAGCTGCATTTTGTACCAACTGAAGGTGTGACATAGATTTTTGGCTTTAAACCCAGAATACAATGAATTACAATAATCTAACCTAAATGGTTTAAAAGCATGAAATACCTTCTCGAGATCAGGTAGACCTATCTTTGAGATGCTCCTCAACACGATTGAACGACTAACTTAACAAATGAAAGGTCATCATCATTACACTGACATCTGTAGACAGGGAGCCAAGATGTTTTCCTAAAATTGGGATAGACTTCCGACCAAAAAGAACAAATTCAGATTTGTGTTTATTTAAGCTTTGGGACGTCCAGCACTTTATTTCTGATGGACAAGATAAAAAAGTGCGTGTTTGTGTGTATATGTGAATATACAGAGGCAGACAGAGAGGGGAAAGGGTGAAATAATAAATATTGAATCAATATGAATGTAGGAACAAGAAAGACCCACTGCTGACATTGTTTTGTTCATTCCTTGACAATTTGGACACTTCGATGTTTCACTTATTGTCAAACATCTCTTGCTTTAACGCTTTTTTAATGTTATGTCCTAATAAATGACTCTATTATGTTATTACATTGCCTCTGTCCTGTCTTGACTTGGCTTTAATTTAGCATCTTGAAATATCTCTATCTATTTTTTTTTCATCTCTGCTGTCAGCCTGCTTAAAGCAAGCTGCATGTATCTGTGAATATATATGAACATTTGTTTCCATGTTCTTCCTCATGTGTGTTACATCTGTGCATGACGTATGTGTAAAGATACTATAATGACACTTACGCATTGACAGATGTCACAGATTGACGGAACGCAGTGTGTGAAATTACTATGCTATACGAAGGCATATAGCCTATATAACTCTGTTTAAAGATGCCCAGCCAAATACTAAAAGTTACACCTAAATCACAATGAAGTTTTAATATTTTGTTTTGTTTCAGTGTCGACATCTTGATATAACAAGGTTTTAGTTGTTTTTGATCATGTGATGAAATAACAAAGCTTAATGAAATCACAAAGGAACCAAACAAATCCGTACATAATTATGTCATTCATTTAATAAGCCTTTTTGAGGTGCGGAAAGGGCTGTCTACAGTTTGTCATGAGGAGGAGACCGAGGGACAACTGTTTGAACACATAATACTGGTGCATGTTAAAATCAGATACAGTGAGGAGTGGCCACATACCTGCAGCATTTATGTCTCTAGATATTCCTGGCAGACTGCTTATACCATATTGCCAGTATACAGCACTACATATAAAAGTGAATAAGTGCAGTCCTGATGTCATGGCAAGCTTTCAAGGGATGAGGCAAACGACCCGACAACACAACTTGATGGGAGACAAAACAAAACTGGGCTGGAATAAAATTGATTAAAAGCAAATACAAGTCATGAATATGACGGCGCGCACACCTGGTATAAGTAACAAGGATTAAGCCACTAAAATAGCAGCTCTGCACAGGCGTGTACACTCACACTCCACGTAAATGTGTGTCACTTTGAGCCCTCTGCTGGCACTGCTATACTGTTACACTGCATTTATCATTACACTTCTGTGAGTTCCTGTTGGATACTTGTGATGTGATTTTGTGCATACCACCAACATGGCAACATTTAATGCTCTTACATTTTGCACTTGTATAAAGACAATAATTTCACAACTTCCCTTAAAAGAAGATGCACCATATAACCTTGATCTTGTACACTGACGCCTTGCTTCACATTTACACAGTCTCACACACAGCTCACCAGTGCCACCACTGCTGACCCCAGAGCAGGTGACAGGAGCTAAGGCAGGAGACGTTCACATAAAAATGTAAGTCTGGTGATATTTTATAGTCTTCTAAGGGTCAACAAATGCCATGAAAAGACCAAAACCAACAATGAATTGATCCTCCTAACAATTACTACTTTACTTCTGTTTGAACGTTTGCTAAAAAATACAATTTGTCAAAACATTGTCACGTACAGTAGGCACGTAAATAAAACACAAGAATATTACTGTCAGAAACACATTCACCAATTTGACAACACATTATGCAACATAAACACATGCACTGCAAATACAGAACACACAAGCAAACAGAGAAATGTCATAAGCTGAACACAACACAACATAAATTCATTGGGGACACTAAAAACTGACTACGTTGGCCACCTTAATGAGGATTGAAAATGTTTGTTTTAGTTTTAACATTTTGATTCAGAATGAAAGTTCAGTCTAGTTTTTATCCTTGGGGTTAATTTGACCCCAGCCATTTAAACCTCCAGAAAATCATTGTAATTGTTGTTATCCAAGTTGTTATGTGTCAGGTACTTTATCTCACTTTGTTGACTACCTAAATACCCCTTTCAATAAAACGCACACGAAATGCAACCAGACATTCATCCACAGTCATGTGGGGACCTGGATTGTAAACAAAGGGTAATCGCAGGACCCACTTGACCCATACATCCAGTATTGTCCCTGCCTTGTTTCACTGTCATCAAAGCATATGACATGGGAGCAAACATGAAATGTCTTCAGAGACATGGTTGCTGGAAATATTGCCCTTCCAGTGTCAGTATTCCACAGGCTTGCTGTTGCTTCGCCTTTTGACTTGTACCGTTCTTCCAAAATGAGCAAGCCAATGTAGGCTTACAAGAAGAAGCCTGGGGAGGACTTGGAGTCCACGTCCTACTTCGACCAATGTGTGTTTCCAAGTTCCATGACCAGGGGCGCTTTGACAAGATTGCTCACAGGATTAGAATTTAGGATTAGTCTTTCCAACTTTCCACATACACGCGTCTCCCCTCTAAGTTTGTCATCTCAAGTATATCCTTTTCGATTGATGGTGTTATGAAGAGCTCAGATGCTGACTTTATGTCTTGGACATGGCTGACAGTGTATCTGGTGGGACCTGGAACCATTTTGATCACATTAGCAGCACTCAAACTTTCCATTTTTGGAAGGTAACGTGTCCACTCTTGGAGGATGAGAGAGAACAGAATCTTCTGGTGGTTGAGAGACAACAGGAGGGTCAACCCCAAGGGTCTCATTCTCATCAGAGGAGGATGCCTCATAATCAGGGTCCTCCTCAACATTATCCTCAGTCTCAGACATATTATCCTATGTCACTTTCACTGTCAAAGAGCTGTGACAA
Source organism: Maccullochella peelii (assembly GCA_002120245.1). NCBI lineage: Eukaryota > Metazoa > Chordata > Actinopteri > Centrarchiformes > Percichthyidae > Maccullochella > Maccullochella peelii. Next base: position 20,167 of record LKNJ01006396.1, read on the forward strand.
AACCTGGCAGAAAATCTTTGCTTGGAGGTAATTTTCAAGAGAAATGGTTTAGAAGGCTGCTGTGCAAGCTTTTATGTGTTTGCCCCAACCCATGTTGTGGGAACTATCTGGGGTTCCCACAACATGGTATGGTTATGTTAGGTTAGGGCCCTAAAGCGTAGGGAAGTTTTTTGAACATTATAAAACTGTATATGATAGTGACCTCAATATCAGCCAAAATAAAATTTGTGTAAAATGTTCATATTTCTTATGTTTTATACTGCTAAAACAGCCTGGGGTCAAATTGACCCCAAAGAACACCGATGCGTACAAAATGTGTACAGGACATTGAAAACATATCATCATGTTCATTTTATGTTTACCCAGTTGTCCACATTAGGAAACTGGAGAGGGCAGGGGCACAGTGAGCCGTGACAGATAACCCCTGCTCCCGGTGTTTCAATACAAATTCACAACAGTGGCTCGTTTGCATTAGTTGTTCACAGGTGTGTTAGAGAAGTACACGCAATTAATTGCCTATAAGAAACACCGTTGTGACCTTTGGACATCTGGCACTGTTTGTGTTTTTGGTTAAACAGTGAGATGAAAGTATAATTTACATAAAGTTGACCTACAGAAGAATGGGCCTTTTGGTCATGTGAGAGCAGGGACTCTTACAGTAATGTAGTAGTGTTTTTAGTTTCACTTAAAACAATCTGTTCCTTTACAAAAAATGCCAGTAAACCAGCTTGCTTGAATATGCATGAACCATGGAGAGATACTGGCAACTGGCCATTCGTTACGTTAAAATGATCTATAACTTGATTAGCAAGTTTTCACACACTGGAGATACCACATTTTAACCACCAACCTTCTCTGTTCAACCACTTTGCTTCTTTCAGAGAGGTCAGAAGAACAGATTTTTGGATTACACGGCCTAACATTTTTACCATATTTTCTCTGCCTTACAAGCTTTTTTCCTGTTCTTTTAGCAGATATCATGGACAAAGTTGAGGGACCTCTTCCGGGAATGCCAGCACCGCCGTACCCCACTGCCCCTG
>LKNJ01006397.1:0-25792 GCA_002120245.1 Maccullochella peelii
TGACAGACACCTGAACTAACCTGTCCCGCTGTTATGACAGACACCTGAACTAACCTGTCCCGCTGTTATCACAGACACGTCTGACCTACAACCATACTGTAGTGCATTGTGACATCACTGTTAGGGGCGTGGTCAAAGAGCAAAGAGTGCTCTGTGATTTATTGTTTAATCAGCTTGTATCTGTACTGTAATTCTGCATATTGTCCTTTAAAGCAGCTCCAGTGTCCTGATACTGGACAGGTCTGACCCAGGTCCCCCCCCCCCACTAATAAGCTGTGTGCCATCTGTCAGAGCTGCTCTTCATTGGCTGAAGGAGCCAGGTCTGCAGGCAGCGGAGGATGGGATTGGCTGGCAGGCTGCCTAGAAGAAGGGGCGGGGACATCAGCTGATTGATAGAGATCGGAAGTGGAGGAGCAGGAAGAGGAGGAGCCGGAGGAGGAGAAGCTGAGTCGAGTCAGTAAATCCACGATGAGCCGGCTCTGCTGCAGACAACAAGTGTTCAGAGAGAGAGAGGAGGGCGAGGGAGGATAAAACGAGGTTACTCTATAACAGAGAGAGAGAGTGACGGGACGAGAGAGAGAGAGAGGGAGGTTACCACGGCAACTCAGGACGTCGCTGCAGCGGCGAGGACACCAGGACACACAGGTAAGGTTACAGCTGCTGTGTGTGTGTGTGTGTGTGTGTGTGTGTGTGTCGACACATGTGCCTGCATACGTTTGGTTTGATAAGTGTGTGTGTGTGTGTGTGTGTGTGTTGGTGGATTGAGCAGTGCATGCTGGGGGGGGGGGAATCCTATTAGCAGAGTCCAGGAAAAGTAGGGCTAACTGTGTGCTTATCAGTCTGTCACACACACACACACACACACACACTACCTGCAGAGTGACGTGTCTCAGGAATGTTTCCGTCTCTGTTCAGCGTTTGTTTTCATATTTCCGTGTCTGAGGATCTGACTTCAGTGTCTCCGGTCGGTTAGAAGAGTTTAGTTACGTGTCTGTGAACTGAGTTCAGAGTTCAACGTCACATAAAAGTCACTCAGTCGCTGCTTTCAGTTTCATGCTGTCTGCTTCTTATTCTAACAGTTTTCAGGCTGTAAAAATGACTTTATCAGGGCTATAATGATTAATTAGACGTTTAAGTATCAAACACAAAGGATTTATTTATTACATTAGGCATTAACGGGGTAGAAAGGATTGTGCTGGTGGGGCTTAGAAAGATACCTCACCAAGAAAAGGAAAAAAAAACAGTCAATATAATCTGTAATCAACATTTACCAATGAAGAAAAAACACAACGTACGGAAGAAAGAACAATAATTATATGTGCCAACAATAAAACGTATATCTGCCAGTTGCTAATAACAAGCCGAGCATCTTATACAGCTGCTGGAAAAGATACTCGGAGAAAGACTTGCTGCTTTTCTCTGTTTTATATAACGGTAAACTAAATATCTTCGGACAAAAAATGCAGTATGGAGACGTCACGTTGGACTATTTTCTGATATTTTATAGTTTAAACAATGAATTGGCTAATTAAAAATAAAAATAAACGGATGGATCAATAGTGAAAAAAAGACTAAACAAAGTTTAGTTTAAAAACGTCTCACAGATTAAAATCACTGGATTTGTGAATGGACTCTGGTGTTCCACAACTGCTAACAGCTGGAGACGAGTGCAGAACAGAGTTTGAACATTAGTTTTAGATTGATTGATCAGCAGAGGTGCTCAGTTTCTGATCCATCTCGTCCTGTGATCAGTTTAATTAACAGATGAAGGTCTCGACAGCTCCACTCATTAATCATTTACTGTGAGAAACAGGACCTCTGTTAATGGTTTATTTCATAAAAGCGTGTTTATTTTTGATGATATTATCAGAGGTGGTCTTCAGCCCAGACCCTGTAGCTCCTGCAGGCGCTGGGATCTGTGATGTTAACGAACAGACAGTGAACAGCACGCTGGCTTAATGTAGACATCACACCATTATAATCTGTGAATATTGTGTAATACGCTGGTCAAATGAAGCAATTTCACTTGTGACAGTTTGTGTCACAACTGGTTGTAACCTGTTTTAACCGAAAAGTAAATTGTTTTTTTCCTTGTTTTATTTTAATAGTTTCCCTGAAGAAGTTAAATATTAATTAAGTCACAAGACAGAGATGCAAAAATAAGAGGAAAACATAACTTTTTGTAGCAAAAATGTATTTTTCTGCTTCCCTTTAACTTGGTCCGTAGTGTCTGTTGTGCTGTTAGTGAATCAAAGTGGTCTTGAACCCAGTAAATTAGAAGATTTAATTTGACAGGCTGTCAATCAATCAACATTTGTGACATTTGTGATCAATCATCACAAGACAAAAGAAGACAAATACTCGCACTGTGTTGGTTAAAAAGTCTTGATTACTCATTGAGGTGTTCAGGAGTCCAGGGTTGAGGTTTCCACAGCGAGCGGGACGTTCAACCAAACATTCAGCCTTTCACTGACTTCATTTTTTATATTTCAGTTATTCTAAATGAGTTTCAAAGCGAAACCGTAACCAGGCTCACGAGATCGTATCCTGCTCCGTTTTCAAGGTCATCAGGTTAAAGTGGGTGTTACCGTGACGGTGACGGATGTCTGAGCAGCTGAATTCAATAAACACTGAGAGACTGTTGAAATGGTTTGCAGAGTGCAGCAGCATCCTCCTGTTATCCTGTTATAAAGTCTCAGTGTTCCCTACATGAACGTCAGCTGGATAACCGGCTCCTCAGGTTTGTGTAGGAAACACTCTGTGACCAAATGACAGAGTGTTTAGGAAGTTCTGAGGTCAAAATAAAGTATTCTTTTGATTTTGTACCGAAACTTGCTTAACATATTGGCACCCATGATGCCCTATAGTTTGCAGGAAAGTCACTCAGTTACTTTCTCTGAAAACAAACCCCGACCAGTGGAGGACAAACTGGTCCAGCTCAGTATATGAAGACACACTGTACGTGTGGACGTCCTGGTGTCCCTCGACATCCCTGGTTCAAATCCGAACCGGGATCTTTGCCACACGTCGTTACCCTCTTTATCCCAGATGTTTCCTGTCAGCTCTTCGCTGTCAGACTCCGGTTGTTGTTGTTGTAACTGGATTGAAATACAAACCTGAGGTTGTCTTACAGCAGCTGGTGTCGTGTTTCCCACTGCTGGTTGACTCCGTGTCTGTGCTGATTGCAGACCTCAGCAACTCGTCTGTGGTCGGTGTTAAACACTCTGAGACACGTCGGCATGCAGTGGACCGCGATCACACCACACGCTGATCACAAGGATTAATACGAACAAAACCATTCAAAGAGTGCAGTTTTCATCTCGATGCAGATGTTAAAAACCTGATGATCGCGTAGTGACATCACAGTGGACATTATTAGTTCATAACATTTAATAACATTACCGACAAAATAATACAATAATATGAAGTTATGTCATTTCTAAAAATAATAATTAGTGCGTGATCAGTTGTTACAGAGCTGCTGTTCATGTGATGGAAGGCCTGCTGAGATTTAATTAGCTTCAACACACACAACACACACACACACACAACCACACACACCCACACACACGCACACAACCACACGCACACAACCACACGCGCGCACACACACACACACACCTCATTACAGTAGAAAATGCACTGCCCTTGAAATTGCCCTTGGATTCACATCTGGGGTATTATTATCCAGACAGAGACCAGTTGGGGGTTCATTGTCTGGCTGAAGTGATTGTAATTTTAAATTTGTATTTATTTATACAGCAACTTTAAAAACAGTTTGTTTACAGTAAAACAAAGATAATGTAGAACAGATTATAAAATGTGTGCTCGCTTATGCTGAGAATTGCAGGTGTAAACAGGTAAAAAGTACGTAAAATGTTAATTCTTTGCTTGTGAGATGTTTTATGGGAGTTGCAGTTTGAGTTTAAGCGCTTAAAGCAGTTGAAGTTGAATCATTAAGTACTTTGAAGTGAAAGGAACTGAAGTGTGAGTTAAGGTGTTTCTTTCTAGTTAAGTGTGATTTCTAAAATATTAATGTAAAGTTTAAGTCCAGTTGAGTCGTATTTAAGCACTGAAAGCAGGGCTGCTATTTGGGACGGCAACGTCCGGGAGTCGAGTCCAGCCGGCAAACTTTGAATTGTATAAACATGAATTAAAATGTATGTAAACTGTAAATAGCATAAGTGTCAGTATTTAAGCAGTGACAGCAGTAACAACTGTAAAATAAGATATTATAATGACAGTAAATTGCCTCCTAATTCGACACCTTGAGCTGCACCAGCACCAGACTTCATGTGGTATGAACTGGTTCGCTTTGCATCATGTCCGGTGGAGAGGCTCGGTTAGATTTGATGTGGCAACCTTATTATTATATTTGTTTTTATGGGGGATTCAGTATTTCTAAAATCTTGGCGACTTCCCTGAGCTGTCAGAGATCAGGACTCTATCCCTTGAGTGTGTGTGTGTCTTGTGTTTTCCTGTGACTCCTCATGACCGCCATTAACAAACAGCACAGAAACTAATTGCTCTTCCTGATTCCCAGGAAGACGGCTGCAGATTTACCGTAAAATCTGGAACGGACAAACCGCGAAGCACAGAGGGAAACTGTAGACAGACAGCACACAGCTGAGAGCAGAAATAGAGAAATACAATCACAATCATACAACAACAGGAGAATGATGACAAGAGTTTATTATTTAACTCAAATTTCACTTTTTGCTTACCAAAAAAAAGCCCACTGAGCAAAATACAAAATTAAGAAAAAGAGTTTGACTGTAAGATGTGAAAAGTTTTTGTTGGTTTAACCTGCAGATCAGACGATGGCTGTTCTCACCTGAACACCTGAACTCCAAGCTGCTTTTCCTCACCTATTAATAGACGAATCAAACTCACCTCATGTGTCACTTGGCGCCTGCTGGCCCACATGTTCCTGCTACCATGTTGGAGGATGGACAAAGAACCCTAAACCCCTAGACCCCTAGAACCTCCTCAAAGGCCATTAGAACCTCCTAAAGTACCTTAGATTCTCCTCAGTGACAACTGAAACCTCTTAAATGACCCATAGAACATCCTAAAGGGACCTTAGAAAATACTCATTGACCATTAGAACGTCTAAAGGACCTCTAGGTCCTTTTCAGTGACCACTACAACCTATTAAAGGACCCCTAGAACCCCCTAAATGACCACTTGAGCCTCCTAAAGGACCACTAGTACCTTCTCAGTGACCACAAGAACCTTTTAAAGGACCCATAGAACCTCTTTTTTAACAGAACATCTTAAAGGACTCCTAAATCTCATAAAATACCACCCAAACCCCTTTAAGGACTACTAGAACCTCCTCAATTTGTCCTAAAGTATTCTAGAACCTCCTCAGTGACCACTAAAACATCTTAAAGGACACCAAGACTGTCCGTAAGGTCTCCTTAATGACCACTAGAACCTTCTAAATTACCTTAGAACCTCCCTAATGATCACTAGAATATCTTCAAGAACCCCTAGAATTTATTTTAGATTCTGGGGTTGGGTTGTAGGGGTAGATGTAAAGGGTCTACACTTTATCGTTAGGATGTTGTCTGTAATGAACACTGCAGCCTCCAGGGAACGCTAGCAGCACTTTAGACTGACAGTCTTGTTGTACACAATATTGTATCAAAAAATAACTAACTAGCTGAACATTACCAGATCTGTTGTATTGGTTAGCACTGGACAGATGATACTCTGAATGTTCATTAGTGATTGAAATGAAAGCTTGGACTTTATCCCGAGCGCTTCAGTACTGTGAAAAAAAATCGTTGGTAGTCCAGGTTCTCCCAGAACTAATTTAATGAGCAGATTTTCCCACGTTTACCCTGCTTTAACACTACAAATATGGCCGTCCATAGGGTTTGATTGGCCTCTGCCTCTGATGAATAAAATATGAGGTCTTTGGTTTCTGATTGTAGCAGTGAACCAGTTTGTCTGAGGACTGTTGACCCACACAGGAGAGGACTCACAGAGGACTATTGAAGTGTTAATTATCCACGATGTTTATGGCTAGTGGGGTGTAAAACTTCCTTCAGTTACACCTTAGAACATAAAAATGACATTTATTGTTGTCACTTTGCAAGTGCTTAAGAGGCAAGTCAAGATTTTATTAGCAATAAAACTTTCAATATCTGGAATAATTTTAGTAGGACTTATTAGCAACAGCAGTCTGTTTATTTTGCATGCAAAGCACACAACATTAATACTAACTTGTATCTGTTTGAATATGTTTAAATGTATGTATGTGTGAAGGAATATCCTACTGAGGGACCTGTAAAGATGTAAAGTTTCAGCATACTTTTCTCTAACTCCGCTTTACTTCGTAAATGATCTTGTTTATAAAACCATCTGCTTTTTGTTGACCTTTCTCTTTTTTCTTTTCTTTTTGATGATATGTAAAGGCTGTGTATCATGAAAAGTTAAGCTAAGATTGACTATGCTGTCCTGACTGCAGTGGGGAGTTGAATGTAATGTGTATGATAAACTGTAAAATTAATTTCTATGTAACATTAACTTTGTCTCTATCTCTGCTTCCTGTTGCAGGTTGAAGAGATGATGAGCAGATGGAAGACAGATCTGGTAGTCCAGTTCCACCTCTGACCCTCATCAAACAGTTTGGCACTTTACTGGGTACCAGGAGGTCAAGGGACCCTTTGCACAAATAGTGAAGGTTCACAGGAAAAAGGAAGATCAGGGCATTTAGGTGACTAAGGTGCCAACATGTCTCAGGCAGGTAAAGTCCTCCACCTGTATGTTGAGGTGAGGTCTGTTGCTGAGGAGGAAGGGAAGGTGGGGGGAAGAAGAGATGATGGGACTGGTCATCTGATGCTTCAGTGCCCAGATGTCCTTCCTCACTCTCAGCGAAGCTCCACCTGCTCCAGCCCCAACCGCAGTCCTGATCCAGTCTCTCAGCACCAAACAAGGGTTGGAAGCCACAGCTTACCCCCCTCAAAGTCCTCCTCCAGGCACTCAGTCAGCTTCCAACTTCAAAACCCTGATGCTACAGGGTCTCCCACCCAGGTCCATCGGCAGGAGGTGTTGTATGACAGTTTTGGTCAATTACTCCAGGTCCTTGCGCCTGGAACGACCAGTCCAGGCCAACATGGCTCACTGGGACACACCCGTTCCTCTGACATGGATCCCTACCGGGGAAGGGTGCCTATCTCCCCATCTTCTACATCTTCTGGGAGGCTGACTGTACCCTCCACACCCACCAGCAACCGCAGGTCCTATGAGGTCTCAGGGGTGGGGGGTGAGGAGGGGAAGACATCTGTGGTGACCTTTGGCTACATAGAGAAAGCTAATGTTCACAATATGGGGGGCCGCCGTACCTCTGTGTGCCAAAGTGAGTTGGACAATCGTCTTAACAGAATGGAGGGGCAGCTGCTACCTGCCCACCTCCGGAAGAGGCTGAGCGACCCAGTGTGGTACAATGGTCAGCCAGGGCAGGGTGATCCTTACCCCAGTCACCCCTACCCATCTCAGAATCAGTCCCCACGGGTCTCGCCTTACATGCAGAGGGCTAACCTGGACGCAGTTGCCAGAGATGCCACCTACAGGGCCTTGGAGGAATTTGGATCCCCAGAACTCAGACGCAGATTTGCTGGTCACAGCCCAGAGAATTGCAGCCCGACCCTGCCACGGCACTACCAGTCCCCTCGCTGCCGGTCATGGGCGGGGTCACCTGTCCTGCCCCGCAGCACCCTCACCCTGCCATCCAAGGCCCAGCTCCTGGAGCTGGACAGGGGAGTCTGCCGTAGTTCAGTTAATGGACTACCCAGAAGTCCTGCCTCTGACCACCTGTGTGCCCACACTGGGTACTCCTCCCCCTCAGTGGCTTCAACCTCAACTCTTCGCTCTTATGGACTTCCCCAGAACCAGCAGAGGCCATGGGTGGGGGATGAGAGCCCCAGGTTGTCTAGCAAATTTCACCCACCTTTGCCTGCGGGAAGACCTACAGACATCCAGCATGAGGTCCCCACCAGCAACCCTTCCAGGACTGGCCAACACAGTATTAATAGTAGCTATAGCGCTAACATCACCAACACCAGTCATAATGCTACAGACAGATTACACTACAGTGCTAATGATAACTCCAACCTATCCAGCAAGACTCACTACAAATCGTCACACTGCAGTAGCAGAGCCAGTGACGCAGTCAGCCCTACCAATGGCACGAGAAGCATCTCCCCATCCTTAAATGCTGAAGTGGCTGGTAAGTTAGCTGTGGAGGCTACCAAATTGTCCACCATTTTTGCAGACAGACGGACTCCCTCTCCAACACCTTCTCAAGCTGAGTCACTGAGGTCAGAGAGTCCCAAGATAGGAGGGTCATTCCTTAGAGAATCCCAACCTTATGCCACTCTTCATGGGCAAAGCTCCCCTGAGCCTCTGCAGGCCGATAACCAGAACCACAGATGGAAAACGGATAAAGCAATACCTCAAACCAGACCAGGATGTGTCTCTCCTCTCTTATCCCAGAAAGGCCTGTCTTTACCAGTATCTCCAGCCATGCCGGCTAGGTTTCACCGTGCAGCCACCTCTCAGTCACCAGTCTTGGACCCACGGCAGCAACAGGGTTCATCACCCACTAAGGACATGTCTGCCCTGCACCGCTACCTGCCACCACAGTACACTGGAGACCACAAATCGCCTAGCATGGAGCTAAGGCAGTATGATCACCTCTTTGATAGGTCACCTAGGGACAGCCCTGAACTCTCCAGGAGACTTCTCTCCATCCAAAACACAGAAGCATTTCCCGTTAGCTGGACCTCCAGGCACCAGGAGTGGAGGGAGGCTGGACCAGTCCAGGATCGGGACGAACTCTGTGAAGAAAATTTTAGACAGTCAACCTCTGGAGTTTACTCTCCAAACAAAGAGGAGTGTCATAGGAAAGTTGAAGGAGACAAAGGAATAAAGACGCCAGTGCAGGGGTACCAGAGGCCAGTGTCCAAGGATCAGAGAGAGGAGGTTCAGGATCACAGCGGGGCTACTGGGACATCCTCTCAAAGCTCCAGTGGGGTAACGGGCAGCTTGGCGGACAGTTCTCAACTGGACAGAAATGACAGTCTGTCCCCCGAAACCTCGAGCCAGTCCAGCCACGATACAGCAGACACCGGTTCAGGGATACAGGTTGGCTGGGTGGGAGGGTGAGGGTTTGGTTGTATGTAAATGGCTGTGTGTGTGTGTGTGTGTGTGTGTGTGTGTGAGGAGGTAATCATGTATGTGTATGTTTTGAATCTGTGAGGCCCTCTACTGTATGTGTGTGCGGGCAGGTTGAGGTTGTCTGTTTGCAGAGTTGAGCGATGAGTCATGTCATGACATATTGTCACATTTACCTCAATAACAATAAATATATAACACAAGTCCAAAGTTCTTCCCTGCCAGTGAGTTAGTTTCTGTTCCTCAGTGTATTTTCTTATGGACGGTTTCTATCAACAGTCTTTGTGAGAAATTGAACTGGACAGACTACAAAAACTGAATAGCTTGTTAGCATTCAATGACTACAACTCCCATGAGGCTTTGGCAGCACTGGGTCTGAGACTAATGGTTGTTGGGATATGGTGTTTAATGCTAACAAAAATAGTTTCCCTTCACCTTCCAGATTGTTGGATGCACCACTTTTTTTATTAGTAATTAAAACTCTCTCTTTTGAATTCTCTGAATAATATCACACACGTATGATTTTAAAGTGACTTTTTTGATGTCTTCTTGCTGTTAAGGCTGTGGTGAACACACTCTTGTCACCTCGCATTCCTGCTGTCCTGTGGCGCAGGGAGACTTTAAAAGTAAAATTACATGACATTTTAATTCTACTTTAAAAGTGAAGGCGCAGTGTGCATCAAAACGCCTCCCCAATTTTCATCATTCAATCTACTGGTTTGGTTTGTTACAGCAATTCAGAGGAGGTCAAACACAAAAACAAGATGTTTTTTTTTTTAATCCGTCTCAGGGTATCTAAAGTATTTCTGTGAGAAATACTGTAGAAACACATTATTTCTTTCCTCCTCATGCAGTCGGACGGCGGCGCAGCGACGGCTCCGTCCTTGCGATCGCAGAAGATCGCCCGAGCCAAGTGGGAGTTCCTGTTTGGAGGGCAGACAGAGGAGAGTCACTGCAGTAAAGGTACTGTAGGACTGTTTTAATTTGTATTCACGTTTGTTTTGTACATTATTTTTTATCAGAATCTGATTTATTGCCAAGTAGGTTTTCACATAGAAGGACTTTGCTTTGGTGTATTGGTGCATAAATAAGCATAGAAATACATACAAATATGTAAAATATATCCACTAAAAAGCAAGTCAAGAATACAAATGTATCACTGGTAATCACTGGTTTAGACTATTATAACATTATACATGATGTACAGATCTGTTTTATTCCCAAACAGTTTCACACCTTCACCCTGGGAATACAGCAGGAGTATCATCAGCACTTGTAGTAGTAGTAGTAGTAGTAGTAGTAGTAGTAGTAGTTGTAGTAGTTGTAGTAGTATGAACAGAAGTAGCAGCAACAGTCACAGTGGTGTCATCAGTAGTTTTTGTTTACAGCCAGCAGGTTAAAGGGCTATTCTGTTGTTTCTCCACTCTGTGAAGTAAACAAGCAGCTTCAGGAGATTCCAGTCTTCTTCTAAGCCAATTAGCTGAAGCTTAACATCAGCTAGAACAGGTCTTACATCTTACACTATGCAACTGTGTGTGACTACACCACTACTCACTTCCTGTTCGGTATTTAGCATCTTTTTCTGACTCTTTCACTTTGACACTAGTGAACCTGCATCTTTTTTTAATTGACTGAAGTCGTTGGTGTCTGCTGGCTGTGGAAAGGTGTGGCTGGACTTACCCTAAAGCAGTCCAACAGGTGTCATTTATGTTGTAGAACAAAATGTAAATGAATCACAAACCTTATTTTCTGCATTCATTGAAAAAGCATCGACACAACCCATGTCTCAAATACTTGATGGTATTAGAACTACAAACGATAATGCTCTTTTGGGTTTACTAAACTGACAACCCCATCTGTAATACCTCTGCCATTATTCATACGTGTTCTGTATATCTAAGGTACCACTACTGCATTTATCTAACCACATGATTGTCATTACTTGAACCTTAATTTGCTAAAATAAAAATGTGTATTTTATTTTTCCTTTTACCTCCAATAAGTTGCCTCCAATAAATAGTTGCAATTTTATGTCAATCAGCTAATCAATTAATTGACTATGGATTTCAACTGTACAGCTGATGTTAACACGACATAAACAAGCATTTTTGACAAGAATCCCTTGAAAAATGTGGTTCTTAAAGCATTTTGACTGACTTCTGTAGTCAGCGTGAACATTTTACAGTGTAAACCTGTCGGCGTCCTCTAGTGGACAAACTCTGTAATGAACTGTCGTTAAATGAGCTTAAACATATCTTGGACATTTCTCAGACTTGTAACATAAAAATCTTCTTTCCTCCCGCAGACGCTCCGTCCACGACACCTCCGACCAGCGGCTCGCCCAGCCCCACCCCTCCCTCCTCCCTCCATCTGAAACCAGCCAATCAGAGGAGGGGGTGGGACAACGAGGGTCAAAACTTGTCGCATCACGAGGTGCGGCAGGTCGAGGTGGAGCTGGTGACCCCCGACCCCCGAGGCTCCACCCCCAAGACGGGCATCATCCGCCAAACCATCAAATACTCGGAGACGGATCTGGACGCCGTGCCACTGCGGTGCTACAGGGAGACCGACCTGGACGAGGTGATCTGGTTTCATCTGGATTTGGAACACCTTAATGTTCATGTATTTTAAAAATATTGATTATTATTGTGTAGGTGATGCGGGCGGAGGCCGAGGCAGCCGAGGAGGCGGACTCGGCCTTTGGGAGTAACCGCAGCGTCCTGGGAAACTCCAGCTTCAGCCCCGCTGACGCCTCCCCGAAACCCAGAACAGGAGGGGGGACGGAGGAGGATGAGGAGGAGGACGAAGAGGAAGAGGAGGACGAGGAAGGAGTAGTGAGCTGGGCCAGTGTACGGATGCTGGGAGACAGACAGAGACAGAGAGCCACCAAGGAGGAGGACGAGGTGTTCGGTCTGCTGATGAAGGGGTGAGAGGTCACACACATTTTAACTGTTGCATATAGTCAGAGTGTCTCCATCAGCAGCTCCTGGTAGTGAACCCACGGATGTACAGACGGCGTCACTGGGTCACTGTGATACTGAAGGAAAGTTAAAACAGCAGGATTCTCAGGCAGGTTCTGCAGTTACAAGCAGTGTCTTTTTCCGCCTCACCCCTTCTTCAACTCTCCTGCGACTCCCCTCGCAGTTTGAAAACATCTGCATTCAAGTACACAGGATTCAAATATTTACAGATGTTCATTACATTCTTCGACACTCTAAAGGAAACACAGCCAGACTGTCTGTTCCAGCTCTACCTCTAACAGTCCGGTGGTGAATATGCCCGAGACGTTTTTTGTGTTTAACAGCATATTAAACGCACGTTTGCAGCCCATTTATCATCACCATGGTAACAGATAGTTTGTACATTAGCTTTTAGTTTACTGCGTTAATGACTGTACTACTCCTACTGTGTCATATCTGTATTTCCTGACTAGTGTAGGCTGGATTAGTCTCTAAGGTCCTGTTTTCCAGAATGAAACTGTCCAGGAGGATGACCAGTGGGTCTGATTAGTATAAATGTATGTCACATTAGCCGTCTGTTAGCACCACACGCAGCCCAGAGAAAGGTTGAGCTCTGATGTGGGTAATGGCCACCACATTTAACCTTGTTGTTCAGGAGAAACTTTAGGCAAGAATGTTTCATGTCAATAACCTGCTACCTCTGGATTTTAGACCCCTGAAAGTCCCAAAAAATCCCTCACTGTCATGATCTAAATCTGTATCTTTAACAGCCGCTTCACAGCCAGTCTGTAGCACTTCCTGTCGATCAGATTTAGTCCAGTAGTTCAGGACAAACTATTGCAGCCCTGTTTCAGGGGTCCGGAAGACATGTTGGAAAACTTGTTAAGGTCACAATGTATGCGTGTGCTTGATCTGCACCAGAGCCTTTAAAGTTTGGTGTTTGTTTCCCTTTCAGGCCGTTGGAGGCGTCGTCTAACTCACATGGCGGCCTCAAGTCTCCGATCTCCATCGGCAGCCCTCGCCGACCCTCCGAAAGCAACCTGGACTCCTTCAGCCGCCATTTTGAAAGCATCATGGAGTCTCACCGGGCCAAAGGCACCTCGTACAGCAGCCTAGACAGCGTCGACCTTCTGACCTCTGGATCCACGTCTGTGTTCACCTTCGACCTGCCCACCCTCACCCCAGAGATCCAGGTAGGAGAGCGAAGCTGAAAGTTAACCAGAATAATCGTAACGATTCGGCCTGCATGACCGCAGGAGGTTAGACCGACGTGTTTGTGTGTTCAGAGTCAGATCTGCGAGAGCGCCAAGCAGATCATCGAGCTGAGTTTCGCCCCGCTGGCCCATCCTGACCCATCTGCGCCCTCGGAAATGTCTCGCTCCGAAATCGCCCTCACTGCCTCGGGGGCCGGGCTCCGAGGTGGCTCCAAAGACGAAGGACTCGGCCCTCCGGTTCGATCCAAGTCGGAGAAAGAGTCATGGAGTTGCTCCGTCCTCAAAGATGGCTTCCGCAAGGCGAGCTCGGCCCCCTCACTCCACAGCACCCCCAGGTGAGTCAGAGCTGAGGGTCCGGGTCCAGGCTGGGGACAGGAAGTGTTTGTTCTGGTTCCTGTTGGTATTTAGTGAATGACCCTTTAAGGCTATTTCCCTTCTCCATGCACCTTGGAAATAGTCTTGTAAATTAAAGGATCCCTGAGGGGGTTTTGATCTCTAGCAGCACTCTGCAGCTGTTTTTCTATGAGTGGGTAAATAAAACAGGGTTTTATTTGTCTCATGCACAAACTATTATTATATTGTGCTACTTGGGATATTTATTTCTAGCAATAACCAAAGTTAAAGTGTGTGTGTGTGTGTGTGTGTGTGGGGGGGTATTATTAGTGTAATAATAATAAACCTTATTTAAACAGAACTTTTCAAAACAAAGTTCCAAAGTGCTGAATGATCAAAACTTTTCAAGACTGCAATGAAATAAAATCAGGCAATTACAGAAATACAAGAATAAAATGGAAATAAAAAGTAATCTAAAAAAATAAAAAGCATTAACATTAACAACAAATAAGACAAGTTGGAAGTGAAATGGTGTGCTTGCATTAATAATAAAAGCTTTTTATTATTAAATTATATTTAATTAAGAGTTTAACACCCATTTCAACGTCCAACTTCTTTTTCTCAGGTTTTTGTTTCTTTTTAACATTTAAACATTTAATTGTGGCCTGATTGTCCTGAGTGATGAAATATTATTATAATAGTTTATTTACCATTTTTCCTTTCTAATTTTAATTCTTGGTAAACAACAACAGACAGGTTATTGTTTCACTGTAGGAAAACTTTTTGGTTTCTTGGGGTTTTCAGAATAATGGTCCTGCCACCAGGCGGTGACTGAGAGAGAAACTCTTTAAATTCTACACAGTGATTTGAAGGAGAAATATTCACTAAACTCCAGCTGAAGCTTGTCTTTGTTGTTGTCTTCGTCTTCGTCCTGGAATCAGGATGATAAAGGACAGATCTTTTTTTCTTCGTACGTTGGCTGTAGTTTCTCCTCTTGTCCGTACCGGCTCCCTTCATGAATGTCTCTGATTAGCTGCAGTGAAAGTCTGCAAACTCATGACTGTATGTGAAAGTCAGGACTTTATTTAAAATGCAATATAGATACAAACAAATCTAATATCTCAATAAATAACAAGAGTGAACAGACTGCTGTACTGCAGCAGGACTGAAACCTGCTGCAGTAACACAGATCAGCCACAAGATGGCACCAGAGAGTCACGATGTGGCTACAGTCCATGTTCACTTGGTTCTCTGTGTGTGTGTGTGTGTGTGTGTGTGTGTGTGTGTGTGTGTGTGTGTGTGTGTGTGTGTGCCAAGAGTGAGGACATTTTAGGGAAGTGAGGACACTTTGTCTGGTCCTCACTACGTCAAGGTGTGTTTAAGGGTTTGGAAAGGGAGGACATTTTGTTGAGTCTGTAAGAGGGTTCTCACAAGTATTGTAAGTACAAACGTGTGTGTGTGTGTGTGTGTGTGTTTATGTGCATGTGTGTGAGGATTTGACTGGACTGAACGCCCAGACTGTGAGACAACACATGAGTTTAATTATAGAGTGTCTGACGTGTAGCTAAGCTGAACACACACACACACACACACACACACACACACACACACACACACACACACACACACACACAAAAACACAAACACACACACACACAAAAACACACACACACACACACACACACACACAGTGTCCTGTGTACTTGGGTAAAGAGGGCGACACTGAGCGACCTTGTGTTTTGAATTTATTTCATCAGGTTCTGGTCTTTATGAACAAACTAAAGCTCATTCACTTTTTTCACGTTTTTAGCAGAGGGAGTTTCACGATAGCAGAGCGACAGTTGAACCGGCTAAAAGCAACCGCGTTTCATTCAGATCAAATGAGAGTTGATGACCAGAGAAGAAGTTTTCTGCCTGAAACACTTTTTGTCTGACGTCTGTGCTGAGAAATGTTGTTCAGGTAGCAGAGTGAGGTTTTAGTGTGGACAGTGTTTCAGGCTAAACGGGCAGGAGAACGTATCTCCGGCTATTCTGTTTCTATCTGTTGTGTATTTCAATCGGGTTTCATGTGATCTGCAGTCTGTGTTGCGGTGTTGTCATACCTGCTCCTTCCTGTCAGGCAGCCAATCACACCGGCCAGTCTGCGGCTGCGGTAACCACGGCAACGGCAGATTAACTTCCTAAAGCGTGAAATGTCGGGGGTTTAAAATAGACAAAGAGAGAAGTTGTGTTACGGTTCAGCACCTGGTTCTGACAGGAGGGGAGGCTCACACAGAACCAGCACATGGTTCCTCAGGCCGGTTCCACAGCAGAACCCTTTGTCTTAATCATCAGGTTAGCTTTATACCAGCGTTAGCTCGCTCACGGGTTAAAGCCTACAGCTAGCTTGGTGTTAGGAAGACATCACCTTCACATATTCAGAAAATACATTCAAAGTGTGTTCAACTGCTGTCGCTCTCAAAGCAGAGCTACGTATGTAACCACGGGTCTATGAATTAACGTAAAAGCTGAACGTCTGGCGTCGCTCAGGAAGAAAGAAACCGAACTCTCCACATCGTCGAGGCCCAGATCATGTTGACAGAATTACTGGATTTTCTCTGGAAAAAGACAAGTGAACACGTCAGAATGGGAAAAGGATCAATAGTTCACAGGACTTGGTGTGACGGTGTTGCAGTGGATTCGGTCGGTGTGCTGTCGGCCTGTCGTAGCTGGAAGGTTACGAGTTTTCGTACCAAAGATCAGCCTCCCACCAAAATATAATCCTGTTTGTCTGTCGATTTCCCCCTTAAACTCAAATATGTGGAAATATTTTATATATTTTTTTAGCAAATCATAATTTCTCTTTCTATAAAAATGCCTCTGCCCACCTGCCCTCGGGGTAATTACAGAAGCACCCCTGCTTGGTATAATAAAGTGACCTGATTGACTAACTCAAAGTGGATTTAGTTTTAAGCCTTGAATATGACTGTCTGTGCACTTCCTGGTCCCAGGCTCAGGATGACGGGTTTCCTGTCACCATGTTTCTCTGCGGGCTTCTTGATCTGGGTTGGTGATCAGTTTTGGTTCCACATCCTCTCCTGCTCGGCTTCCAGCTCCTCGTGGTTGACTTTAACCAAACCACCAGGCCGTACCGAGCGAGGCGTGGGTCTCAGTCTGCAGAAACACCAGGACACCGAGCGGCTCTGTGGGCCTTCAGGCGGCGTTGATGGAGGGTTTGGTTCAGCTAAACTCTGCTGCTCTGCTATTACAGACCCTGTAAAGTCTGTATTTAACAGTGAGTCTGCATCTTATTATTCACTCCACATCTTTATGGCAGTTCACCTCAGGAAACCTTTGTTTAAAGCCGGAGAGACAGCGTCTGCTTTCCTGTCCTTGTCCTTTAAGCTTCAGATGTTCAGAGAAATGATGGTTCTGTGGAAGACTTCAGTCCGACGTCTCTTGTTTTAGCGTCGTGTCATTGGAAGAAGTGTAGTTACTGTGCAGAGAGGATACATTAAGTTTTAAACCGTCACTCAGAAACAAGACTCTTGTTATTTAAAGCGTTTTCAGTCCTTTTAGACAAACAGCTGACTTTTCACTGGGCGACAAACAGGATGTTGTTGTTGCGTCCAGAACATCATTCACCAGGAAAAATACATTTTTAAAAATAAAAGATATTTGAGAGGATTTTGTTGTATTTACGAGAAAACTATTTTATAAATACAAGATCCATATTTCATAATAGAGTTCTGCAGGAGTGAGTCCTAAAACCCTGAGATGAGTTAGCATGTTAGCATGTTAGCTCTTCCTGTTCCCTCGTCTGGAAGTCAGTGGGTTTCTTGAACGGGTTTTTGGTTCGATGCCTGAAATAAGGTCGGTGGTTAACACGAGCGTTTTGTTCTACGACATAAACTCCATCAGTAAATCCCCCACTGGTGAATCTTAAAAAGGCAGTTGCTAACAAGCAGCTAAATGAGACTACAGAGGTTGTCGGGGACGTTAAACGTCGTCACGCCGAACACAGAAACTCATCTACTCACTCGTCCGCCTTCACAGCCTCGTTGGGTTTATACTGCAAACTGTTCTAACTCAGACTGTCCCAAAGGCTTCTGTAGAAACCAGATTACAGGTGTGAAGCTCAGTGGTGGAGACGCTGAAGTCATGTGACCGTGGCGTAGCTGGTTTATAGGCTAACGTTAGCTCTTTACTTCTGGAGATGGCATTTACGCTTCAAACGTCATACAAGTGGAGTTCATGTGTGAAGATTATCTTGCTGAACAAAACGTGTAAATATCATAAACTGTTGTTTTCTGCAATAATCCAGAATCCAATGGAAAAATCCCGTTGGCTTTTTCTGGAGGGAAGCAGGGCGATGCTAACTTCCTGGTTGGACTACAAATATACATCATCATCCCTGCAGCACACTATATTGTGGTCTTTATCCTGAAAGTAAGAGATACTGTGTTTTCTCACAATTATGAATTTTTTCTACCAATGAAAACTACTATTTAGAGAGATAATAAGACCATATATAGTATTAAAATGGGATTTAATACTTTAACCCTTTGTTAGCTTTAGTTCAGGGCTTTTGCCTAGCGTTAGCTTTAGCACTGAATGAGTTTTACCCCTGGGTTTAGCTCATGATTAGCTTTAGTGCAGGATTAGCTTTCACCCACAGTTAGGCCAGAGTTAGCTTTTTAACTCCTGCGTGAGTTTAGCAAAGATCTTGCTTTGTCCTGGGATTAGCTTTAGCTGTGGCTAAAGATTAGCTTTAGCTGTGACTAAAGATTAGCTTTAGCGCCGGGTTAGCTGTAGCCCCTTTCTGTTATTCAGTACAGTGTAAAAAGCAGGGGATTAGAATAATTTACTGTTTTCAGACAAGAAGCTCAGTCTTATTCTTCATGAAACCTTTTTCCTGTTTTAAACAGAAAGTCTCTGAGCACACGAACACATTCAGATATTTAGGGAATGACATGAAATCACAGAAACTGCTGCTGGGAGGTTTCTGTGTTTCAGTCTGGAGGAGTTCACTGTTTCCCTTTGGCCTCGGTCCACTCCCTGTGCCGGGTGTGGACACGCCGAATTCAAAGTCAAACACAAACTTTATTGTTTCGTGTTGAAAACAAATCAAACCGCAGAGAGATTGAAAACAGGATCACGCCCAAACTACAGCAGCTTCTTCTTCTTCTTCTCATTCAGTGTAATGAGACCCCTCCCAACACACACACACACTCACACACTCACACACACACACACACACACACACACACTCTTTTATCAGCCTATAGAGGGAAATTCCAGCTGGATTCATTCAGCCAGAGTTTCAGAGACGGGATGGAAAGAAAAACCTCCCACTCCTGTCAGAAAACTAGAGACACTCCCTGAACGCAAACTCTCAAATCTTTTCAGTAAAACCTCCTCCTCCTCCTCCTCTCTGTGTGGATCTTTTCCATCTGTTGTCTGGGTGCTGTGACCTCTGACCTCTGACCTGCATACTCTCGGCTGGTGGTGATGCTGCTGGTTTAGGAACGTTCCTATAGTACCTTAATACTACTACTAGTAATGATAGTACGAAGTCACTAAATAAGTTAATAAAAGGAGCAAAATTGGTAACAAGACTTTTATTTTGTAAAGTTTTCACAGTAAAATAGAATTTGTTGTTTGTTTTTAGTTGTAAAATCATTTTTAAATTAAGTTTAGGTTTGGTGTTTCCTCTTAATTCCTTTAGCATTGTTAGTATGATTAAAACAGACACATTACAATGTAAAATATGTTAATGAATCTTTATGATTTATTCAGAAAATGACCTTTTTTTTGGCGTTTTTATTTACAAATATTTGTTTAATGGTCAGGAAAACCCCCCAAAATGAGTTCACTTTTTCTCTGCACATTAACATTTGTATTTTATTTTAATAATAATAATACAAACTTTATTTATGAAGCACATTTCAGCAAAATGTGCTTCATAAAAAAGAAAAAGGCACTTAAAAAGACAAAGAAAAGAAAGCAGGAAGTACAAACCAATAGATATTATTATAGAGATATTTAATGGTTTAATTAATGAGCAGTGAATAGGTAATAAATAATCCTGCAGCTGAGCTAAAAGTGTTTCAGTTCAGTTTTTATTCTCACAAAATCCTAAATGAATTCAGAACTCTTGTTTTCAGTGAGTTCTTCTGTTTGAACGGAGGTTTATTGAGCTGCGAGGAAAGTGTCCGATAAAAAGTTCTTCCAGGAAGGTCGATGGAGTGAGAGGAAGGTAAGAGGAGACAAAGAGAGGAAGAGGGGAAGGAGAGGACAGAGGAGGAGGGGCGACCCGGTCAAACAGGGGAGGAAACACAAACCTCCTCCCCCCTCAGCTGATGGACGAGAGAGGAGGGAGGAGAAGATCCGACTGTGACGGGAACGAGGGAAAGTTGGGAAGTTGTTGGGAGGAAAAGCCGGCGTTGAGGTTTTGAAAGTGAGGAGGAAACAGAGAGGAGGAGGAGGAGGAAGGAGGAGGAAACAGAGAGGAAGGAGGAGGAAACAGAGAGGAAGGAGGAGGAAACAGAGAGGAGGAAGGAGGAAACAGAGAGGAGGAAGGAGGAGGAAGGAGCTGACAGAACAGCGAGGAGAAAAACTGAACCAGACGGATTAGAGAGGAGGAGACGCTGCTGCTGCCGGAGGAAACAGACACAAAGACAGACAGACTGAGGGTTGTTATGATGTCATCAGATTAACGTTTGGATGACGTCACTCGGGTTGTCCCGGTAACGCTTCTTCTCGGCTCAGAGGTGTCGGTGTGGATGTCGGTTGTTGGTTGATTGGCGGCTGCTCTCTGCCCGCTGACATCACAGGCTGGGCGTGAGAGTGGGCGGGGCCACGCCGACATGGCCAGCTACCTGCTGTGCTGGGGGGGCGGGGCTCTGGAGGACAGGTACCTGTACGCCCCGCCCTACCCAGCCGTGTACAGGTGAGTCTGCTGTTCAGGATCTTTTTCTTCATAAGGATCCCTTTAGGGCTGCCGCTGAGAGCTATTTTCACTATGTGAGTGTTTTCTTGATTGATCCGTTATTGGTTTAGTTTATGAAAAATGTCCGTCACAGTTTCCACGGTGACGTCTTCAAATGTCTTGTTTTGTCCAAGAGATTCAGTTTACTGAGATATAAAACAGAGAAAAGCAGAAAATCCTCACATTTGAGAAGACAACTGGTTAAAAAACGACAAAAATACAAAGATTGATTTATCTCTAACCAATCAGCAGCGACTTTCCGTCTCTCTGTCATTTCCAGTGGACACAGAAGCGGTTCTTGGGTGCAGTTTATTGTATTTTATTGTTTATTGAACCGGGACAATGCTGCCCTGTAAAGCCAAAACAAACATTTGTGGTCAAACTTGAGTTAAAACCAGAATCTGACTTTTCGACGTCTGTTTTACTTTATAAAAACCTTTATGCCACAGAAATGTAGGATTTCAGTGAAACAGTTCCACAGCTAAAACAACAGAGCTATATGAAAGCTAGCTGGGGAGATAGCAGCTGCTGCTAAAGAGTATTTTTACAGTGTTAGTACTTTTACTGCAGTAAAGGATCTGAATGCTTCCTCCATCCTTAACATCAGCCTGTAGTTTGCTGTCCAGGAGACTCCAGTGGTTCACTGAGGATCTTTGTTGGGCTTTTATTGTGATGACGATACAGTTCTCTCTAGAACCGATGATGAGAAATGATCCCTGGTTCTAGATGAAATACGATGAGGTCAGACAGATTCTTTGTCCTGCTGTTCTTTTCCCTGAAGAAGAAATAATCAGATTTCAAAATCATTGAACTCTGCATGTTTCTCATTTCTGTCTCTGCGCCTGTTTTCTGTCTGTCTGTCCTTCTGTCACTCGTCAGCTCCACAAACAACAAACAGAAATGTTTTTTTTGTTCTAGTGATGCAACTCAGTGAAATGTGTTGATCACTGGAGCTTTTTCTCTGTGACTCAGACCTGCAGAAGAACCTGCACACATACAGTTTATACTGTTTGTGTGTAGCTTGTTCTCTTGTTGACTCAAAGATGCTTTATCAATAAAAACATGTCAGGTTGCTTGATGTCCAGCCCATGGAGAGGAAGGAGAGGAAGAGAGAGAGACGGTGTATTAGATGATGCTGCATGAAGTAAAATAAGTTGACTGTTGAATAGTGGAGGTAGCTTTCCTGTTACTCGTAGCTAAATTGTCGCTAAATAAGTGGAGTGAGCTGTTGATGTCATTAGCATGTTTGTTAGCGTTAGCATGTTGGCTGGCCAGCAAGGACAGATCTTACAGCAGTATTATTATTTATGTTTGTCCACTTGGGGGCAGCGCAACAGGCTGAAAACACAACATCTGACATATTATCATCTTATAAAGTAGTTTATGCTAACTTGTTAGCAAACCGCTGCTCATTTCCACATCCAGCAGCTACAGATCAACATGATCCTTCATGTGGAGTCGTGTTTGTGTCACCTGATGGATCTAAGTCCAGGACTCCATCTCTGTTAGCTCTGTTAGCTCTGTTAGCTCTATTAGCTCTATTTTTGAGGGGAATATCTGGCTCCTCAGCTGCTAAATGCTCCACTGTGTTCCCCAGCTCGTCTCTAACTGTGTCTGCCTGCTGTTTGCTGCTGAGCAGCTCGTGGACAGCAGCTTTATCAGAAACAGTGAGACTGAACCAGACAGGAAATGTGCTGCAACACCAAAACTAGGAGCTAAAAGAGGCTAAAAAGCTCTGAGAGATGGTTTTGTATTTTTTTTATACATATATATATATTGAATAGTGCAGCTTTAAGCCAACATGACTTTAAGTCTGGAATATATGTCCAGAAGCTGTTCTCTCCTCTGGTTTAAGATCTCAGTTTCACTCGCTTTTGATTGATCCCCAAGGAGGAAATGGACCCCCCCCCGCGCTCCACAGAGAGGTCAGAGGTCAGATGGTAGAGACTCAGTGTCCGATCCTAACCGAGTTCCTTCATGTTGTCTTCACTGTGAACCATCTCTACCAGCGTCAGAGAAAACACCCGGCGTAGCCACCGCAGTCCCTCGACGTGGAAGTACAAAACGTCAGAAGTGATGTTTGATTCCACTGTGGCGTTATTTTACCCTCGTAGCTTTCTGTATGTTGGCATCTTCAAACCGCAATGAAGGGAAGATTAAAGGAGGAGAGCTGGAACAAAGCAGTGATGTGTTCAGAGAGGAATCTGCATCTGACCTTTCCTTAACGTCCACTGATCTATTGACCTCATGTGGCCCTCAGGTTGACCTGTGGATGCTCCTGGTGGAGCAGCTCCTGGTGTCTTTCTGGTTTTGGTTCAGCTTTAGCGTTAAACTGCCTGAACTCGGCGATCTGACTCAGCAGTAACACGACTCTGCTCGGAGGATTCGCTCTGCTTCACTTCAAACAGAATCCACAATGAACCTCCCTGTGTTTTTTTAGTGAGTCCAGATCTTTCTGCTGAATTAAAGTCCCTGCAGGCGGAAGGGCTCCTCTGCAGTTTGGAGGAAGTTTTCTGTTTCAAGTTTTCTACTGAGCATCCATTATAGATCAAGCACTTGTTTCACAGTGAGGCCTGAACTCTGTTTACCTCCTTCTGCTTTCTTACAAAACACACACCGGATATCAAAGAGCAGCATCGGAGTCGTGTTGATGTATCGGGTCTGTAAGATTTGTATTTCGTTTTACTTTTTCTGTGGCATTAGAGAGAGCTGACAGTGAACTCACCGTAGTCATGTTCAGTGGTGCTGCTGGCAAACAGCAGTAATAAATACTCACCGTGACTCCACGTCTGATTGTTTATTGGCCTCCCAGGAGAAACGACACCATCAATCGTCTAAATGCTTAAAAGTGTTGCGTGTTGACGTTTAACTGACAAAGACCTCAAGTGGACGAGTGAATTCTGACTCCTGACTGTCAGAAGCAAAGACAGAAGAAGTGTGATGGTGTTAGAGAGCTTGAAAACCCTCTGAGGGGGGAGGTCGGGACGGGTGGATGGATTGATGGATTGATGGATTGATGGATGGACAAAGCAAGAAACTGCTGTTCACATCTCAGTTCCCACCAACAGTCAGTGTTTTGTTTGCTTTTAGCAACGACTACGGCGGCTCTGATGATGTGCTTAGAAACATGGAAATTCTACTTTTCCATGTCACCTGGGAATCTGCTGATGAAGATCATGAATTATGATTGAAAGCTCTAGATCTGCTACCAAACCGTAACGTAGTGTTTTTGGTTGCGTAAACCAAACCTGAACCATCGGGGTGTTGGATCACAAAAAGCTTATGAGTTGTTTTGGGAGGCGACGACAAAAGATGCGTTTTGTCGTTTAGTTTGAGGACTGTGGAGTGAATATAGTCTCAATAAGATTTGTAAATGTGTATTACATGATTTGTAATTGAACAAGATTTGTAATTAAAAAACATGATTTGTAATAAATATGTATATTTTACTTACAGATGTTTAACTTCAGCTTCACAGATCTGGTCCTTTCTGCGCATTCAGATGTCTTTGTGTTCATTTACAGATTGTTACGCACGGATCAGGTTACTTTTGCTTTTGGGGTTTTGAGACTATATTCACGCTGTTCCAGCTACACAGATTCGTAAATCCATGCTGCGTTTAGGTGCTGGTGGAAAACTGACATCTGGACTTTCAGCGAATTTGTGTTTAATTTCACAGTGGGAAAGACGTTTTTCTGAATAGACAGAATAGCTCGTCACCCTTCGATTAGAGCACATACATATATGTACCAACCATAGACTCTATACAGTAACCTATAAATGTAAATATATGGTTTAAATAAGCTACTGCTAGGTGGTAGAGTTGTTCTTCAGCTGGGAAAACAGCCAGTCCAGGCAAAAAGCGGCGGCGCTAACGGACTTCCACACAACACCATTGTGTGCAGACAAGAGAACGCCATGGCGGGACATCCCGGTGGCTCGTCGTCTGGAGTGAGTATAAGTTAAACGACCTGTTGATATCGCCACCAGAAAGCAAAAGTAACCTGATCCGTGCGTAACTTTAACAATCTGTAAATGAACACAAAGACATCTGAATGCGCAGAAAGGACCAGATCTGTGAAGCTGAAGTTAAACATCTGTAAGTAAAATATACATATTTATTACAAATCATGTTTTTTAATTACAAATCTTGTTCTTCAATTACAAATCATGTAATACACATTTACAAATCTTATTGAGACTATATTCACTCCATAGAGGACTCGTGAGTCATACGGAGCAGAAATTACTTGCAGCTTCTTAAGAACCGGACGTAAATGTTTCGGTGCATGCAGTTTCAACAGAGGTTGCAGGAACTCCAGTTCTTCCTCTTGTCTCTGTGTTCATACAACCTCACCATAAGCTCTGTGCTCAATTTGATTCAGACCTGTTTGAATCTCAGAGATGTATCCGGTGATTTAGAGGTCTGGAACCAGGCGATACTTCATTTTGTAATTGTAATAATTGGGTCAAATTTGATCTAAGATTGCATTTGTGGATCAGCAAACTATTGATGAATCTTAGTAAACCAGTTTTGTGGAAATTTAACCAACAATGTTGTTCAAGAAGAACAGAAAACTAGTCAGGTGATATTCTCTGTATTCCTTCTTGTCAACAGATCCCAGCAGTGAGTGTCTCTGCTAACAGCTCCTGTGTGTGTTTCACAGCCTGATGTGTAAAAACTATTAACACACATCAGTGAGCTTCATCACCATCAACACACACACTGCAGTTTATTTATACACCGTCCTGCTGCCCCAAATACTCACTAGAGCACCAAATGTGGATTCATCCGCCGCTGAAAATAGACCCAACAAATGCACTATGTCGGTCGGTCAGTCGTCCGTGTGTTGGTGGTTTCAGACTGGATGAATGAAAGCTGACTGACACACCCTGGAAAATAACAGCCTGTCTGTCTCTTCTGTGTTTCTCGTTTGGTCTCGTTTGATCTCTGACTCCTCTGTTTTCTCTCCCCGCTGCTCAGTGACTCACTGTTTTAAG
Organism: Maccullochella peelii; assembly: GCA_002120245.1. Lineage (NCBI taxonomy): Eukaryota > Metazoa > Chordata > Actinopteri > Centrarchiformes > Percichthyidae > Maccullochella > Maccullochella peelii. The sequence goes on from LKNJ01006397.1 coordinate 25,665, forward strand.
CCTCTCTCTCCGGTGAGACGGCTGGTGGATCGAACCAATCTCAGCTCAGAGACGGGGATGTTCAGGGCCCTTTTTGTTTTGTTCTGGATCCTTTGTTTGGTTAAAATGAATGAGATATTTTCTGGTTC
>LKNJ01006398.1:0-17550 GCA_002120245.1 Maccullochella peelii
AATTAATGCAGAAAACCAGGAAATTCCAAATGGTTCACATACTTTTTCTTGCCACTGTATTTACATAAAGGTCTTCTGTGTGGTACTGTTAATTAAAATAGTATAACATTAAAAGAAATCTCATTAAAATCAGGAAAAAAAACATCTGATTGAAAAACAAGTCCAAAGTTAATTTCAGACTGAACATGAAGCAACTTGTCGAGGCGCAGCAATTGCGACTGGGTGTGAAGCTGATTCACAGTAGGCAAGGCTGGATTACCAAGAGAGCAAAAGTGGGCAACTTCCCAGGTCCCCAGACCCCCAAGGACCCCAGAAGTCCCAGGTTCACTGTAGTTTGGGATGATTTGGGAATGTGCATCACTAAAGCACAATATCAGTTGAAATGATGGAACTTTAAGCTGGACCTTTCTTGTAGAGGGGACAAATACAGTTGTACAAAACTCTGTTGTATGGTGCATATTTCCAAATGAATTAGCAAAGTACCAAATTACCACAAAGTAAGTGACACATTGCAAACCGGTGGCCTGGTAATACTCCAAGATATGAGTACTGTTGGGTCTCTGGGGCTTAAAATATACTTACAATGCCATGTGTGTTCTACTTTGCATTGTAATTGATGGGTATGTATGTACACTAATGTATGGACTCAATTGGGGCCCTCAACTTATTTCCGCCCTAGTAACCTAGCAGGTTGATCTGGTCACAAACTGAGGCAAGAGGAACACAGAGAAAAGCTGGGTCATAATAACCAAAATACGTTTTGGGACCAGTCAAAGCCTGAGCTGTCACACATACACAGGCACACACATGGTCAGTATGAACACTGGTAACTAGCCACAACTGACATCTATACAGTAACTAAATTGCTTGTTTGTAAAACAAATGACTACGCACTGTAAAACCACAGCCAATAAATTCATGCATATAAAGCAAGGGAAAAATCATTTTTAATTCAATCTGAAAGCAACTTAATGGTCAGACCAAGAATTCAGTCCCGACTTTCAGTATTTGACAGTTTTCTGTACTCGCTGATATGGACACAATTCAGTACTCAGAGAGTACTGAGGTTCCATCCCCAGCACTATTAATTTCTCACTGTCTTTCTCATCCACACACGCACATGCGCGCGCACACACACACACACACACACACACACACAGGCTCCATTCATTAGGCCTGTCTACCTGTGGTTCACACCAGTGATGCCAGACGTTCTCTATGGATTACGATCTATTTGTAGCCTAGTGGAGGTGGAGGTGGTCTCCACAGGCTAATTACTCCATTTAGTGTTAAGGTGAGCTGCAGTTCAGGTAGAGCCAAGGAAGAGTGATTATGTCGACAAAAACAAGGGATGCACCGGCTACAGTTAGACCAAGTTAAAAAATAATAACCGCTTTTAAAACTTTCCCCTGTCGACATTCAAGAGAGACGCCTTTGAGAGATTATCAAGCAAATACAGAGAAAATAGCCTTGGACAAAAGAAAATCTACAATGTTTATTCAATTGAAAATGAAATACAGAATACAGGCAAACTATGATATGAAAGAGGTTACCATAGTGGTTTTTACCAGCCCTCTGATAGTCAAAATGTCTTCTCTAGAAATAGTTCCATCTCAGAAAAACTGTTTTTTCACAGATTAATAGCAATTCTAATATCTGCAAACTAAAGAAATAGCAGGAGAAGCAAGTCCAAGCTGATAACAACACTTACTTCAATGAGAAGCCAAGAGGTGAAAAAAAAAGAATGAGAGTGACAGGTCCAGTAAAGTGGGTTTCATGTTAAGTAAGTGAACGGATTTTTCTATGCATAATGCTTTTTCAAGAATTGGAACATTTGTGAATCCAGACAGGGCAACATGGAAAGCCAGAAGACACGTAAGTATAGCAGCAATGAATGTGGCAAAACATTGAACAAATTTGTATGGAGAGTTGTGAACCTGTGTGTCATATAAAAATGAGAAGAGGTGTTTACTTGTGCTGTAACATATGTGTTTAGGAAATATGAGCAAATGTACTGGAATTAAAACTGAGCAGCTTTTTTACTTGCTTGAATGGACTTTACCTTTTCCACAACTACGGTCCCAAAGGGTGTCGTACCCTTTCCTCTCAGAGCTGTGCAGTCAAACCAGAATGCACAGATGCCATACATATACTGCTGGAATCAGCAAAACGTACTCTTTCCAATGATCATATCTCTAATGTCCATAGAGGATAGATTTCCATAAATCATATAGAAATCAAATTCAAAAAAGACACTCCCTACAGGTTCATCTTTTTCCTCAGTATGAAAAGTAATCCATCTGGTCATTCATTACATACATGATTACAGAGGAAACAACTGATGGTAGGTAATGCAATGATGTCTTGTAGTGCATATTTGGCAATAATAATAATAATAAAACAAAAAATCAATAGGTACCCCAACATCTACAAACTAAAAACTCTGTGGGGTAGTGTGAAGCCTGGAAGGCTACGTTTAGGACAAAAGAGACGGATCACCAGCCAGATTTTGAGATCTGTGAGCTCTTACGGAGAATGAAACAGAAAATGATGCCATTCTTCTATGTATAGATAAACATTGACACTCAGAATCCAGAGTATAAAGAATAGTGACAGTGAATCATACTCCACTCATACATGGGGAATGGGAGGCAAAAACAATGACGTAAAAAATAATCATAACGAATAAACAAAAAATTGCAAGAGCTGATATTCTAACAAAGAGCATGAGACACACCAGAGAACAACACTCCAACACAGCAGCAGTTATAGTTTGTAAACTTGGCTCTTGATTCCCCAGCTGAAAATAAAGTCTATCCATCATAGACCCTGGTATAAAAAAGGTACTCAGACAAACAGACACCCTTAAAGCCATAAAGAAAACACAGCAATCCTGGCTGTAGGTTCTCCATGTCCTCTCAGGTCCAACAGCTTCACCTCAGTTATTTCTAGCTGCAGGAAGGAGGGCAAAACCTCAGGGTCATTTGAAGTATTATTTATGCATTCCCTTTATTCTCAATGACAAACTCAACAAACAAAACAGTCGTCTTCCCGCATCACTCTGAAGAGAGATTCGTCTCATCTTCAGGAATTGTTCCTCAGCTTCATTTTCACTCATTTCCAAAAGCCTGTGTGGATTTACAAGGTCAGGTACATTCAAAAAGGCCATATGAGTCAAAGCCAAACACGAACAACAACACAATTTACTGTGTTGTTGTTCAATGTGACCGCCAACTCAATCAAAGCCAAACCTCAAGGTACAAACCCTCAGAAAGATTTGACAAGCTTTATAATCAAACTTTAATTTGGCTTTTATGTCAGCTCAGAAAGTAATCATCGTAGCCCCATTCCTGTCTACTCAGTGATAGATATAGATGCATGAATATATTTTTTGATCTAAAGCAAAGTCTTCTATTTACTGCCACATATTATGCAAATGGAAAGCAAATGGTCATTAAAACAGCAGAGTGAGCCTGAGCTCACTGCTGTGCCACATTGTGCCAATGGCGCTTTCATGTCTAATCAAAGACGAAAAAGCTACTATCAGTGATATCAAAGGCCTCTTCTGAAACACAATATAATCTTATATCTATCCCAATTATGGGACTCTTTTTCCTCCATAATAAAAACAACTGAGAACTTGCTTCAAAGAAAAAGAAAAAAAATTGTACAGGCTGTTAGTTTGAGTGTGTGACACAGAGAAGCTGCACACCATCACATACACAAACAAGGTACACAGAAGTCAGAGTACAAGCACTGTATTATTTCTTGACTTCAGAACCTCACTCAGTGGCACTTTGGGACGAAGATGACAGTGGCTGATGCTGACACCTACCCTTTACTCTGATATAAAACACTTAATAAATCATACTAAATCAAACATAAATCCTACTTGCTTCTTTCTGCTAATTCAGTTTGGTCCTGAATCTAGAGAGAGATTCTATCGTTTGGATTTTTCAATACTAGTTCTGTTATGATACTGTTTCGGTAGCGATACCAAAATTATACCTTTTTCATTATCCTTACTATGAGAAACAAAAGAAAAAGACAAAGTTGTCAAAATGTCAAAACACAATTACAAGAACAATAATATGTAAAAGAGCTCTGAATACAATGATCTAAAATGGTATAGTACAGAGGTGCAACCCAGGCCTAGACATCATAGCATTTGTTTGCGCTATCTTGGCTAGCTGCATAGATACTGTTTACACACGTAGATACTGCACTGACCGCTGCTGTTCATTACAGCGATACCCGCCTCCTAATGCATGTAAGTCTATCAAGGCAGGAGGTCTATCCACAATTAAAATAATCGTAACTCGCAGAGTTTTCAACTGATTTCCGAGCAGTTTGGTTTGTTACAAATGCCAGACATGTATTTATGATACAGGATACTTAAAAAATGTTTCTATTAAAAATTCAGTTTTCACACCAAACTACTAAAACGGCTGCCATAAAATAATTCTGTTTATGATTTTGGAAATACATGAAGACTTCTGGCAGGCTTCACAATTCTGTTTTTAATTACATTTATAGTGAAATATTCATATTTTGCTCATTTATATTTTAAGACATATTATTTACAAACATTTTATAGACCTACAGTGTATCAGCAGGGTTGTGCAGAGTACTTTTGTAGCTACAAAAGTGTAGCACATAAGTTGAAACAGTTCTAAACAAACACTTCAAAGGAGATAATTAAGGACTACTTAACACAATAATAAATAGAACGACATAGCTGATTTTACAAATATAATTTTCAGCATTTTAATGATATATTACTTTCATAAAAGTGCTTAGCTTTTGTTTTCTTTACCTGACATAAATTAACTTAACTTAGCGTCAGGACGATCACATAACTTTGTTAGTCTGAAATAAGGATTACTTAATATATCAAATTCAACATGAGTAACAGTAAAATATTTTGAAATAACTCTGCACCCATTGCAAAAGTCTGGCATTTCCTACTATTCGAACTGGTCAGAACCCTGCTGCATCTCACAAGCCGGATGTGGCACCTACGTGTATATGTCTATGGGGTAGGGGAGGCAACAAGAGGCTAGTCCAGTGGTACTCAAACTGTGGGGCGGTCCCTCGTGCTGGATGTCTACAACCATTGCAGTACATGACGTGGAGTAAAAATGTGGAATGGAACTAAAATGTGGGAACAAACCAAACAAGAAAGCTATGATGCAAGGTTTCAAGATTCTCAAGATGGACAAATCTTTGACAGGGAAGTAAAAAAGCAAGTGGCAAATCCAAAATATCAAGACCCCTATCTTACTCTTGAGTTCACTGTCAGTGTAGCGAGAGAGCCTTTTCTGTTTTGTGTCAAAAAACTGTTTGCAAAGTTAATCAGGGTTTTATAACCCTAACCAACAAATGCCATGTACTTAGTGAGTGTTCTATTGTTTAGGCCACCAACTACAAGCTAAAACACAAAATGTGTCTGGGTAATAGGGTTGAATAATGTTTGAATAACGACGAGTCAATCTGGATAGAAGTCACAGCAACAGCCAACAGGATTTCAGCTCTAGTGGGCAGAATAAGAAAATAAAATAGTATTTCTGTGTTTGTTAATTCCCAATGACTCCCACAGTCCTTGTCTCTGCCAACTCCCTCTGCTGGCCTGAGGAGACTGGGTGAAGACCACCATGTGTGTCCTCAAAAACACATGGAGTCACCAGCTGCTTCTCTTCCACTGACAGCCTGGACAACTTGATAAGTTTGAGTTTTAGGACAGAAAGGCAACTGACTCATGAAAACTGGCTGAAGCGTCTGCCGTGGTGGGTGGCAAGTGTTTGGCCTGTAAATTCTACAGAAAACTTCCAATGATGCCATTCAAAGAGATATATGTTCGTAAGCTCCTTCCAGACTTCTTCCATTTGAACAAATTTGGATTTTCTGTCTCCAGTAAGATCACAGTGAGCGGTAAACCAAAACTTGCACAGCCAAACCAAACCTCTGCAGTGTGGGGAACAGTATGGTGGCAGCTTGGGGGGAAAATTGTAGTCTTTCGGTATTTACTGTATAGTTGGCAGCTCTGTGGCATTACAAACAGCTAGAAGGAGAAGCACAGGAGGGAGCAACACCTCGCCACAGGCACTCTGCTGCATGTTGTAGCCCTAAACTCAGCCTAAGGGAAGAAGCACATACAGGGATGGAAGCAGGGGTGATACGCTGTCTTTAAACTATGCTATCTGTGAGGCAGGCTTGTTTTTGGCATTTACATTACCTAGTATCATACACTTACAATCAGGATGAGATAATCAGTTCAGTGTTAGCTCTTAACAGCACAATGCAGAGTTTATAGCAGTACCAGGCTATTTTCTAATCATCTCCTTCCCTTTTGTTATTTACCTTGTGCTGTGCATTAAGGCCACAGTTTGTACAGTGTGTGTAGGAATTGGAACTCTCTGTGTGGACATGCATGGAGCAGTGTTTGTTCATTGTTAACAACGTAAATCCAAACAAGCACTCAAGTCCAGGAGAGTCTGCGAGCTCTGAGCTCAGCTGGTCAGCAGAGGAAAAATGTAGTGAAACTGTACAAGATATACCATCCAGGCATCATCATAATTAATAAATGTATCAAAATTGTTCTTGATTAACTTTCTGTCTATCAACTAATTGATTTCAGTCCTTGTTTGTACTGTTAAATAGGTGAGAAATACAATAATTTTACGAAAACTTGACCTATTATGAAACAAGTATACATGCTCACGTAGGAAATTGACCAACAAGATAGAAGTCTTATTTACGGGGCTTTTGCTGAGCAATCAGCCACATTTACCCAGCACTACATGTTTTAATGCCACTTGATTTCCATAATTGTCCCATGGTTCCCCAGTACTGATTACAGCTTCCAGCAAACCTTCCACCACAAGCAGCACCAGCAGTACCAAAACTCAATTTCACTAAATTGAGCCAACTTGCAGAGATTATGCATATGAAACATAAGAAAGAGCTGGGAGTGAGGAAGACAGACAGCAAGAGACAAATGAGATGATGCAAAAGAGAGGAAGAGAAGCAGCTGCCTGGCTGAGAGTAATGAAGGAGAACAAGTCGACTCTGATTGTGGAGTGGAGTGGGGAGTGTCTAGTATGTGTGAGCGAAGCTAGTCCATCCCCATTGATTTCACTGTGCAGTTGTACAGCCATGACACCCCTACTGTAACAAAGGAAAGCTCAGATTTTTCAAACTTGAGCCATAGCAGCCAATAACGTAAAACAGCAAATTTGGTCAGGTCTGTCTCCTGCAAGGCTTGATTAACGGCTGGGAAAAGCAGGCAACTGCTCTGAGCGTCTGGGACCCTTATTCATTATGGGTCAGTTAGTTTGTGGTATAATGTATTACAAATTTGTTGGAATATGAGTTTCACTTTATTTTACAGGTTTCCTTCCAAGAAGTTTCCTGAAAAGACCTTTGTAATTTGATATAAATAATAGGGAAAATAGTACAACAGCATATTAGGGCTATTGTAGGTTAAAAATAAAAATCACGGAGCCGGGGGAGGGGGGTAATATTCCGAGAAAAAACTTGATTATTCTCTGAGATTATAAAGTCCTACATTTGTGAGAAAAAAAACTTGGGAAAAAAATTGTGTTTTTTATCAAGGATCCACATCATTACACTTTTCAAGGTTGGATCAACCTCATCACACCACAGATGCCGCCACTTGCTGTATATTATGCCTCCAGTGGATAACTAAATTATACTTTGCAATAGGATTTAGCAATAAGGTAATACTTGTGATTTTAGCCCAGAATCGCAATATTATCATACGCATCCGGACTTTGAAGAGACATTGCCATTGCCTGTTCAGAAGAACACAACATAGCCTACTGATTAGGATGAGGTGATAGCTTTTGTGCATCAGTAACTACAACGCAATGGACAGATGCAAGGATATTGCTGGTTACATCTACAGGCAATTCAAATGGGACTTGTGGTACAGCAGGACACAATACAACAGATCATCAAAGTAATCGATCCTCAAGTGTCAAGTAATGGGAAACGTTAATTCTGAAGGGCTATGAGTTTGAGTCAAGCATAGAGGCTGTATTATGTGTACCTCTGGTTGTGTCTGTTTTACAAACCAACAGCAAGAAATACACAAACAGCCAGTTGTAGTTTCCGCAGTAAACACACCAAACTGAAGCGATGTGGTTCCTTGACGAAAAAACTCACATTTGTCGAGTTTTTTCTCTTAAATTTGTGAATTTCTTCTTTAATAATTTAATAATTTCATCTTTAATCTCAGAAATTCTCTGACTATCACCCCCCTCCCCGGCTCCGTAATTATTATTTTTGTACGTACAATGGCCCTCATATGCTGTCATAAAATAGAGTGTTCAGTCAGTACACTTCCAATTAACTTCTAGTGTAACGTAGAATATTTTAGTCAGTGCACGGCTATAGGCAAATTACATTCAGGAAACTTTTTAGGAAATTATACTAAATAATACAAAATTACAGGTCAGTAAAATTAAGCTAGGGTCAATTGAGGCCCACAGCTAGTTATAACAATGGTGCCCCCTAGCAGGATAATCCGTCCATGGTCTCCTGACAAATATGAGTCAAAACCAAACTGATAAAGCACTGAATAAGGCATTCATGGATGCCTTAACTTCAATCCAGCACTAGACGAAATAAGTCACACAAACACAATAGATATATAAGGACATAATTTGGATTGAAAGAGGTCAACAGTGTCACCAGTATATCAACAGTATCTGCTGCTATAACAGCCTCCACTCTTCTGGTTTCAGGCTTTCTACCAGATTTTGGAACCAGATATGCATTCAGTTCATCCCAAAGATGCTGGATGGAGCTGATGGGGAAAACAGACAAATGTTCAATTCATCAGTCAGTCATGTGGTAAGTGATGAATGGTCATGTAGATATCAAACAATTACTAGAACTAAATAATATTTGACAGGATGTGATGCTTTTTCTGCGTGTCTTATAATGACTTTGGATAAATTTGAAGTTGTTACAACACACACACGCACACACACACATTCAGTATATTTCCCCCCACCAAAATGAAGCTGTACTTGTTTCCCTCTTGGCCTGGTGTTGTGAAATGAGCTCAGCGGGGTGAAAGATCCTCTCTGATCTCTCACAGAGAGGAGGCGGACAGAAGAGGAAGGGTGAGGAGGACAGAGGTTGGAGGGAGGGATGGAGGGAGGACAAAAAGAGGACAGATGGCAGGAAAAAGGGAGGGAAAGCAGAGGATAGAGGAGGAGAAAGCTGTAGCATTTAACACTTCCTGGTGCCAACTGGATTTGAAAGATTTCATTTGGGCATCACGCCTTTACCAATCACCAGAATTGGTATCAGAATCTACATCAGGGGAGAAAATGTGCTATTGGTATATCCCTAGATGATATGCATGCTTGAATATCATTTAAATATAAATAAGACAATGATCAATAACCTTTTCTATCCATTTTCACACAGAGCAAAAGGATTTAGTGTTTCAAAAGGCTGTGAAACAGCATTTAGACCAGAGATGGGCAACAATGTGTGAGACACAGCCATGTGTCACACCAGCTGATTTCACTGATTACCTTCCAACCAGAGAGGAGGTAAAAGTAATCAGTGAAATAAGCCTCTGTGGCATTGAAAAATGAAAATCTGCAGAGCATGAGAACCCATCACTGATTCAACACGTCTGCTGAGGGGAAAAAAACTTGTGACAACGATGTTTATTGCAATAGAATCTCATGGAACAAGATTGGTGCTCAAACCTAGTTTGAATCTTTCACTTTAATCCCAGTGGGGGGGGTAATTATTCCTTGGTTCTGTTTTGAATCATAGGATATGAACCCAATGTAAATCTAATACACATAAAAATGCATGTGCATATACAGGTACTTGTATGAAACCCGATTCAGTTAATTGGCTTCCCAAAGACAACCAGTGTGATAGACTGTAGATTTAATTATTAAGATTACAGATCTATGATAAATACATCAGTATCAAATCATCCCAGGAATAAGTCTCGCCTGAGTTGCCATAATGGTCTTAGTAATGCCTCTAACACACACAGAAACTACAGTTCTCACTAACTGTACTTGCAGTGGGATGGACAGGAAGTCGACTCCAGCTTGGCGCACCAGAAAGAGGAAGAAGATGTCGTACTTGAAAACAAGTCACACAAAGCTGAACTTTATGCTTTATCATGTTTTGAAACAGTATCTTGCGGTTTTACAAGAGGAAAGACTTCAAGGAGGAGGATTAAGTGGTTGTTTTGGCAAATGTACATCTGGTTAACCTCCCCACCTCTGATAAAGTGCAGTGCGCAGCCGCTTCCACAAACTTCGATGGGACACATTCGAGACTGTCTCCAATGCAGTGGATCAGACGGTCCCAAATTACTTCTGACCTTACTTCACATTCTTATGTCCCAGGTTAGAATGTGTACAAGAACTGCTCTGAAGGAATGCAGGACATGCAGAGTTGCCATCTTGTACACAAGAACACGCATTTAAAAGAATATATATTAGATTATAAAAAATCCAAAAAGTCATGGTTAGTATCCGTGACAAGTTACCATTGTCTTCAAACTGCTCATTTTGTTAAACCAATAGTCTAACCAAAAACTAACCTGGTTCCAGACCTCCTAGACAATAAATCAGCATACACAAGCATGAAATGCTGAATGAAAAAGCTAAATGAAATGGAAATTCAGTCTGATTTTCAGGTTACACCACACCCGAATGTAGGTTGAATTTATAAACATTAGGCTTTTTTTTTTTTTTACCAGATAAATGAATTAAAACAATAACTTGAAATATACGAATAGTGTGCATTTCTTTACATGAATAACTCCCACCTTCTGCATTGTTGTATGATTGCGAAACTGGAACACAACATTATCATTTTTATTACTATATTTATTGTTGTATGTTTGCTAAACTGGAACACAACATTATTCAATGATGCACATTTAAAAAAGGCAGCCGATCTGAGCACTTTGCCATCTGTACAGGCTGGCTGCCCCTGAACTGACATAAATATTCTGATATATTTAGGCCCCTTATATATGCAGAGAACTGCAATTAGTCACTTCACAAATTCACCCCACAAGCTACAGTGGCATGTGAGAGTAGAAACTGCATTGTCGACACATTCGTACTATTTCAATGACTCAATGCTGTCCTCTGCCTCTGCATGGGAAGTGTCAAATTTGTACACTGTAGATGCCTTCAAGACTTCTTAGCCCCAAATCCAACACCATCACCACCAAAACCACCAGCTCCCCCATGCCCCCGTACTCTCAGTGATAAAAATCTTCAGTCATTTCCCTTCTGAGATAATAATCACTTTTAGTCCGTCTTTTCTGTACATCTCCCACCACCTACTGCTGGGTTATGTGTGTTTGTATAAGCATATGATCATTTACCAAATCGTGAACGTATGTATGTAAATGCATTAGCTCTAAAAGCATCTGCATCATCTAAGAATAGCCACATACAGTGAAAATGTGTGTGCGTGTGTATTTTCTATTCCAGCTGATTTTCCATAAAGATCTCAGACCTTATTTTTCCTTAAATGCTACTTAGCATTATTTTTTTCTGTGTACTGTATTTGCTGACATCGAGGCGGTGAGGAGGCAAGCAAAGGAAATGAGAGACCCTGTTAAGTGAGAGTCTGGACTGCAAATATGCTAACCTCACCAAAAGGAATGAATTGGAAATCACGTGAGTCCTTTCAAAATCAGAGGGAACCTGAAGAGGAGATAATTAGCTGGCAAATGAAAAAAAATGTAACAAGCACCAGGCTCGTACCTTTACACATTCAGATTTTTAACTGTAAAAAGAAAAAAAAGTGTTAAAAGGTATGTGCAAATAAGGTGTAAAGACACAGTGTTTCATGTAAGCTAGTAGTTGGTACAGTGAGACATTAGACTAAAGGAGTAGTCGCCATGGAGATGGTAATTAAGGCCATCAGTAGTCCTGTAAAATGTGGTTTGTTAATGCCGCAGATCTCCACTCCTCAATGACATAGGGGAACTAAGGGGAACAATATAATGTTTTTCTCAATGTCTTATGAAAAACATAATAGGTTTGAAGTTCTCAAATTTGTGTTATAAGCTCAAAGTGTTGCACTCCAGAGGTCTTCACATGATCCAAAATTCTGGGCTCTGAAGCTATCCAATGAAAAACCTACCTGAACCCAACGTGCATAAATAGATTTTCGGAAAAAGAGACCCAATCTTACAAGGACAGAATAAAGTCAAACCAGGTCAAAATAGACCAGAGGAAAATTGGACCTGATCCAAACATCAACACTAGCAGCAGCATGATGCTCCACCATGCCACACCTATGAACAAAAACAGAAGCAATACATGTAATTCTTTCAGTTCACACTCTCCAACTTGTGTCAAAAAATATTTTTTTGCTGCAGTGATTATGATGCACCATGTGATCAGAGGTGAGTCTCCTTTTATCCATTCAGATATTAATGGGTATTAAATATATTGACACCAGTTACAACGGAACCCTATCCAACTCGATAAGACTGCGTATAACTTGGACCCGGCCCGTCTCAGTTCACCTGTTGGGTCTGGAATACTAGGAACTGATTGTACCCAGGAAGACCTCTATCACACTTTTGCATAGAGAGCTGAAGTCCTGAGACTGTATGGCCTCTGTTCTACTAGCTTTTGTAACTCAATGCAATATCTCACTGTGGGTTTTTTTCATCAGTCTTTGTGAAAGTCAAACATGTTCCCAGTGTTCATTATCCAAGTATCTACTATAGCACTTGCTATCTAAACCCTTCATGATTTAAATAAAGTTAAACAATGCATTTGTTAGCGTTTAAAGAAGAAAGAAAAAAATTATTATATTATACTTCCCTTATCCTTAATATCTCCACTTTTCTAATGCCATCATTAATCATCTTCTTCTCATTGTCTATAAAACACCTTCACTGTTCGTCCCTTCCTGTCCATTCTCATCGCTCACCACTCGACTGGCCTCAGACTGTCAAGCAGTGACATTTAACTGAAAGCAGTCAATCACATGCCATACTGTTGAGGTTATGTTGTAGGGATTTTGCATATTTACAAACGTCAATGTTACTTTGAATGAGGTTTTATTTCTACCTGAACAGAAGCTAATGTATGTTCCTTTTAAATTGTAATATTAGGTCTAAAGACACGCAGGTTAGCTTAGCTATAGATTCTGAATTGCTCATAGGGGTGAATGTGTTGTCTCTCTATACTATGTGTCAGCCGTGTGACAGACTGGCGACCTGCCCAGGGTGTGCCCTCTGTGCCTCTTGCCCAGTGCATGCTGGGAAAGGATCCAACCCACTGTGACCCTGAAACCCATTCAACAAATTTGCAACATAAAAGCTGTGATTTGCAACAAGATCCCTTCATTTAGCTCATTTGGCATATTGTAATAATGCCAAAAAATGAAAACAAATGCCATACAGACCCGTGTATGAGCATGCACGAACATGCATGAACCCTATAGGACCGCAAATGTATCTGAAATTCACAGTCATTTGTGAAACGTGGTGCAACTATCTGTGATATGCATGTAAGGAGTGGTTTTGAGAAACAGGCCTCTTGTCAGGATAAGCAGGTATAGATAATGTATGACTTTTCTATTATGAAAAACCCTAACCCATACAGAAACTTAACTTCATCACCAGAATTTCCATTGAAAAAAAAGTCAGTGCTGGTCCGTCTTTTTGATTGACAAATGATCTCAGGGAGGTACGGAGGAAAAACACCACAGCAATTAGCGCAGAGAACCGCAGACGGGGTTACATAAACAAGACTTTAAATTCTGGTCCAGGACCTGTCACACCTTTGCATATCAAATGTTTGCAGCTCTTGACAAATGAGGTCCAGCGAGTTTAGCTGAGGATGTGAAGTGAATCTCGCTGAATCATGGTGTACGGCCGGTCTGCTGCCAGCAGGGAAAGTCCCTGGGATCTGGACCGGGTCCTCATCAGCCTACAAATGAAGCTGCTAATACTGGAAACAGATGTGCTGCTAATCCAACAGACATGCACACGCACACACACACAATACACATAACAAGCCCATAGCAGAGTTTCAGTCAGAATAGGACGTGAACAGAGAGAGAACGGGTGCCGTCAGAACAGAACTCACAGAGTTCACATCAAGGTCAAACTCTAGGGCGAGCAACATAGACACAGAATGAAGATAAAGCGAGAGAGGGAGGGTGTTTTAAGTTGACTTTTCCAGCCTCTCCAGGAACTTTGTCCTATCTCGTCGGGACACGCCACACGCCTATTCTCCATAGAATCTACCGATAACTCCACCGTTATCTATTTCCATGTGTTTAAGCCTTTGAGGGTTAAGTACCCTTGGCTGGAGATTTGAGTAGATGGCTGCCACAGTTCTGCTCAGAAGAGACAAGAGCAGCATTTCCTTGGGGATATTTCCCTTTTCTGCTCCACTGTGGCACCAGGAGGTTGGAGGGAGTCGACAGTGGGAACCCGTGGGACTGTAATTAAAATGGTGCCAGAAATCCCTGCTGCTAGCTGGGCATACATTAACAAACAGTATATTACGGAAAAAACCATGGACCTATACAGAGTGTATTTGCATGACTTCATGCACCTTTAGGTGCTGGCAGGTAAATGAGTTTTACATACACACCAAACCAGATTACTGTGAGAAACCAGATAAAGACATTAAATTACATAATGCTTGTACATTTATAATGCTTGTGCTACTTTACACTTCACTAACAGCCCACTTTACATGCGGCTGATCAGTAATCAGAAACCACATTTACATACAGTGGTGAAAAGGACTCAAATCCTTTAAGGAGTACACTGTAGTTTAAGCCACAGCTGAGCCAGACTTACCACATGAGACCTAGAATTGGTTCTCCTACAAGCCTCTGATGCCATTGGAAATTGTTGATAGTGAAGACAACATGAAGCAGGTTGAAGACAAGCTCAGTAATCTGCTCCATTTCAATAACACCGGATTTTTAAGCAAGGTCATTTCCACTGCAAACTTTTTGCTCACACTGATCACTGCTCTCTAGTGGTGGGCAATATGCCATAATGTCATTGCTCAATCATTGTCACCTAATCTGAATCAAATCTTGACACGTTTCGTGATTACTTTAGTTCATTAATCATGTTGTATGTGGCCTTTGTTGTGTCACCTCTGCTCTTATTGTCTGAAGGTTACGATTATCAAACTGCTTAAACACTTTTCTTTGCTGGAACTGAGTCTTCCACAGCAGAGCCATAAGAAATGTTTCTCTTTCAGCCATGTGTGTTGCTGCAGCGCATGTTGTAGATACATCAACAATATGGTTAAGATTATTATATGACAACATTTTTATCACGTCACATATCATATTATTATATAAGTATATAAGTATTATTACGATCACAGAGTGAGCAAAACTATGTAAACAATGATACTTTGGCTATTAAAAATTGCAAAACAATAGTTTTCAGCAGTTGTTGTTCACAGTTACTGTGGGGAACTGTATATAATTAAAGCACAATGCTATGAATCTATGAATCAGTTCCTCCACCAGAGGTATCTATAAGGGGACTGCTGTACACCATGACACAGACGTATTATTCTACATTTGTGGCGTGATTTCCCCTTGTTTCTTTCTCTCCCCATGTTTCCTGTCACTATGTCTTCTTAACTTTAAATAAATGCAAAAATGACTTTAAAAAATCCTTAAAACTAGTAAAATTACTCAGATTGGACTGTTACATTACTCAAAAGCAGCATCAATACCAGGGTTTAGACCATATATACTTACATGAAACTAAAAGTAGTTACACTTTACATGTGAGCAAGTAAAATTGAATCCAATGCAGTAGAATAGAATACAATGTGAACCCCAGGAAGACCAGCTGTGGACAGTGGTGTCCTAAAGCTTAGAGATACAATTGTGATTGAAAGGCCACCGGTTCAATTGCCAGGCTGGTAGAATAAATCTGTAGGAGAAATCAAGGCCATTGTTGTCAGTCTTTTGAAAGCTTCGCCACAACAGCCAAATGCCAATACTACCCTAACAGTCTTGTCAAAGATTGAATCCAATAATGAATTTTGTAAATATATGAACATTTATTTTGTAGGGAGTGAAGGTAAATGAACCAAATAGCAGTACACTGTCAAAATTGTGAAAGAAAGGTGTATTTTTGTTGGGTTTTTTAAAAATAAATCATCGACACTACTGTTCATGAACCCAAATACCTCCACTCCCACAAAAGTGCAGCCATGAAGGCTCAAAGCTCCCTATTGTCCCTATTGATTTCCTGTTATGACAAGACAATGGAATTCATATCAGATATAACGGATATCTGATATAACAGTGACTCCTAGTTTAGTGCAGACAATATACAGTACCAGGCTTGTGGACTATAAGTAACCATAAGTAAGTTCTTATTTCTATGTTTTGTGATCTGATGCCCCTGTTGATAGGATGACATTGTTTGCTACAAAATTTGATTTATATGACAGCTTTTTGATTTGCCACCTAAGGTTTGGTTAGGTTTAGGAATAAAAAAACGACTTGGTTAAGATCAGACAAAGATCACAGTTATAGTCTGATTTTCTGATTCATTGGTGACCTATCCATCCACCCAGACCTCTTACTAAGTAAGTTTTCGGCACCAAGAACACAACAATACTTTTGGCCTTTGCCACTACAGGTACGAATCAGGTAAAAAAGCACAGGTCGTTTTAGGCTTTTCAACAAATAACAAAGGCCTTTTTTTTGTGAGGACAGTCTCTTCTTTTCAAGAGATAATTTTCCTGTATATTTTTTGGACAGATTCAATGACTTATCATACATGCAAACATAAGAAATGCATCACAAACTGCAAATCAATGTGTGATTTCCTTTTAATTTTAGATATAACACACAGTACTGATAACAGCCTGTCAGTGTTCACTCTGACACAATGCAGTGTGACATATGTAACATTAAAAGAATTGATCACGTACACTTGTTTTCTATGACAAGCGATTGAAGCCAACACAACCACGTTTTGATTAGGATTAAAAGAGCCAATCAGAAGCCAGGATTAAAAAAGCCAATCATATCACAGGATTAAAAGAGCCAATCACGTCACACGAATAAAAGAGCTGTAGGGACCACAGGAACTCCACCGATAAATTAGTTAATTGTGTGACGTAAACTAAACTTTTATTTTGAAATTTAAGTTTGTTACGCTTACAGTTGTCCCTCACCTCCAATCACTTCCTGTAACTGTAACCGGACGTCTCCTGGGTGACGCCACTGACCAGGTCAACAAAACTCCAGCTCCCCTTCTCTCTTACCTCTCGGACCTCGATGGAGGTCCTCTCCTTGTGTGGTCTGCATGGAGCAGACACACTGAACTCTCTTCTTACAGCAGCAGCACGAGAGCCTGCGTAAGATCCCTGGTAGCACACCACTAACCTAGGGTAAACAAGTTTATTTAGCGCTAGTGGCTACGACACAAAGTCTGCCTGCTAAGTTAACTTTAAGAGCAACAAAGCAAGTTAGCGCCAAGCTGCTAACTTTGCA
>LKNJ01006399.1:0-17540 GCA_002120245.1 Maccullochella peelii
TATGCACCTATGGCAATGGGACTGAATGAAACACCTGAATTCAACGATTAAGAGGAGTGGCCCAATACTTTTGTCCATATAGTGTAGGTAGGTGAAATAAAATGAAAAACATAAATTAATGACCAAAGATTTTTTTTTTTATCCAGTACTTGAGTTTGTGCGTGTCTGACTCACAGTAGGATGCCCTGAGCTCTCTCCAGGAGCTTGCTGCTGGTCGTGTTGAGGAAGATCCCGTCTTCTTCCAGGGCGGGACTTCCTGTCGAGGACAGGCGACCGGACCTGGAGCTGCGACCGTTACAGCCAACACCATAGCCATCCCTACAGAGGCAGGGACGGAGGAAGAGAGACGGAGGGACGGAAAGATAAGACAGGTGAGAGGCTACTAGCAAAAGCTTCTTGTTAGATAGTTATTTGAGACAATGTTTATATCAGAAATACTGCTTATTGAAGTTTTACATTTTGATTTTCCAAAGGACCATACCACACAACAAAATTAAGATTATGACTTTGGATGGATTGAGAAACTAAAATCTCTTATGTTCTTGACTCAGATTGAGGTTTCTTCACATTTTTTCCCCCGTTAAAGGATTTTTTTGAGGGACTTCTTCTTCTTCCGAATTCAAGTATAGAGGGTGTCGTATGCTGTGCAGATTGTAAAGCACCTTGAGGCAAATTTATGATATTGGGCTATATAAATAAAACTGACTTGTATTGCGTCAAACTCACCAGCTGGCCTTCTCATTCAGGGCATTGGTGCCTTGAAGATCTGACAGAGGTGTTCGGGGGTTCTTCCTGGTGATACCTGGATGGCAGGAGGACAGAGGAAGAGGAGAGGAAGAGATTCAAAGCTCACTGGATTTATCTAAATCTGCGTCTCCCAGCTCCCCCATTCCTTCACGTTTGCCAAGTACAACAACCACCACGTTGCTTTCACCATGGACATACTGTATTTTGTACAGAGCTTCCACCCATAGTTTCCCATTTTATATCCCCACTACCCTTCCTTTATGTCTCCTACTTTCATCCACGACTAAAGCTTCATCTTGCTCTCGTCTTGGACTGGCATTACTTTTGTGTGTGTGTGTGTGTGTGTGGTTTTGGCAGTGGAACATTAATGCCTCTGGAGATATTAGCAGCTAATGAGCTGGGTGTTTCCAGTTTACATTTGTGGTTTTCTCTTGTAAAAGTTTAAACTCACTGCTTTTACTATGCAATGAGTTATTTCACAGAACTGGGGTTCACTCTGAATGAAGCACACACGCACACACACACACACACACATACACACTTCAGTAAAGGTGGATGGAATTAATGTTTTGTTCTACCTTTTGGGAAATAAACGTTTTTGCTTTCTTGTGGAGAGTTAGAAGAAAATATTGATACCACTCTCATGTCTGAATGGCAAATAGCATGTTAGCTTAGCTTAGCACAAAGACTGTAAACAGGGGGAAACAGCTAGCCTGGCTCTGTCTAAAGCTCACTAATCCACATGTTAAATCTTGCTTGTTTAATCTGTACAAAAAACAAAATAAGTAAACTACAATTAGCCGTTTGACGAGGGGGGGTTATGTGCCAGACTATTTCTGGACCAGTAACTTCCTGGATTCTCTGCTGGTTGCCTGGCATCAGATTGAATAAGCGTATTTACCCAAGATGTCAAACTATTCCTTTAAAACCAAGCAAACCTTTTAGTTTAACTGTGAAGCTGCTGGTTGTCAAATCATTCGAGACAGTTCAAAAGTATGTGTGCTCCAATTTCTGTGTAATGTTAGTTAAAATTTGGGGATTTACAAGTGACAGATTTGTTAAAAAAAACGGTCAAAATTGATGCAGCAGAGGTTGAGCTATTCCACCTTTTAGTCCCTATTATGTGTCATGCCCCAAAAACACTGTATCGTCCATTTCCCATAATGCAACTCAAGTGTGTTTTCATTAGGAGCTACAAGCCTGGTAAATGCCCACATCTTTCAAACCCCACGACATCTTTTTGTAACAAAAGGATTTCCGTTTCTAGTCTCCAAACACAAGGCGAAATAACCCCTGATGTCATCAACAGGGTTATTTTTCAGACTTGACATTTCCCTTTAGAGCCACGGAGGACATCATACAATGTGTTTTCACAGGCTGAGTAGTACTGACCATGACTAGTATGTTGATGCTGACGTGTAAAATCAGTGGAGTTTCCCTTTAGTGGAGGAAACTCTTTGGGGAATTTAGTTGGAAATTTACTTGGAAATCAATTTCAGTGCCAGCAGCTGGAAATTTGTTATGTGAGTGAAAGCAAAGTGCTTCTTTACAACATGAGGACATGTGACACGCATATACAAACACACACACACACACACACACACACACACACACACACACACACACACACACACATTTGGATGTTTAGGTACATGAAGACACACTCAGCCGCACACGTACAGACAAGTACATTAACGCCAGAAGCCAAATGTGTGACAAAGGACGACCAGAAAATCAGAGGGCGTCATTAAACCCTGTCAGTTCACATGGGACTGATTCATTCGTCTGATCACTCACGCATGAGAATGAGTCTGGATGTGAGATCTGGTGCTCGGTGAGTCAATCCAAACAGAGCTCAGAATCACCCAGATGTCTGATTTCCAGCCGTAATAAAACCAGCTTACTGAGGCTGAAAATCATATGCGATCCATCATTCGCAACTTGCCCACAAAGGACTTTTTCAATAAAGCCTTGAATTGATTTCTTTGATTGGGTTGAGCTTAGTGAAGAGCTTCCGATTGGGATAAAAAAAAAAAAAAGGGAATTGGGAGCACCTCTCCCATTAAAACAGACCTTTATCGACTGGAACCCCATTAACAGGGAGCACCTGTCAAATACTGCTTAGATGAGTTGAGGGATGAGTTTCACTCTGAAATATCATTAATGTACCTCATCAAAACATAGATGAGTCAAATCTGAAGAAAAGAACCAATTTCTAAGAAAAGCTCTTAAGGTGGCTCATAACCTTAATAACTTTACACCAGTAAACACAATTCATTAGTTTTCCAAAGATATTGTCAATGCTCCTATCACTGTCTAATAGATTTCTTGACCCAACAAACATACTGCCAGAACTCAAAACCAGCTATGAAATGTCCTATTATTTGTTTTGGATAACCTGAATTACACACATTGAGAAACCCTACCCAATAAATTTGAAGGAGAGAGGTTATAAAAATTAAAGAACACAAATAAATTGTATATATCTAGTTTTGGATTGAAATTAATTATATTTAAGTGTCTTCTACCTTTTGAAAACAACTCCACTGACTGATTGAAGCACTTTGCCTTCATCCCTTACATGTCTGTTGTGTGTGCAAAATCTGTGAAAATCAGTTTGCAGCCAAAAGATTCAGCATGTTTTTTAATTACCTTGAATGGCCGTGACTGAACGATGGCTAAACAGAAGCACTTTTGATTTTCTGTCTATTTTTTTTTCCACTTTCTATTAGCAGAAGTATATTCTGAGGTTAGATGAGAACAATGTGGGCAGGAAACAGAAGAACTTCATGATACGTGAGAACATAAAAATCCAAATGAAAGTGAGTTTAAACCTAGGATATTTATTTTTGTTAAAAATTGGTTAAAAAAACAACTAAAACCGACGACTCTATCTTTATAATATGGCGGAGAGTCTTGAGGTATTTGGAGTTACTTACTGTATTTCTCGTCTTTGCATCTTTGAAGGATCTCGAGGCTCCTCTGGTGAACCGGGTGGTGAAGGAAACTGAAGCTGTCGACAGTTTTGACAACAGCACAGGGAACTGCTGCATCATTCCCTAAAACACAGACAGAGAGAGAGAGAGAGAGAGGGAGAGCAAAAGTGGACGAGAAAAAGAGACTCCATTTTAGATCACGAAGAAAACTGTTTTAAATGTTAAACAAAAAAGACAAAAACTAGAAAAAAGAAAAATTACGAGTAATCAAATGGATAGAAAGAGGATGTGAAAAGGAAAGTAGGGTGAGAAGGTGAATTAACAAACAGGAGAAGAAACAACACAAAAGGATGACGAGGCAGATAAGAATTAGAGAGGGAATTCTTCAAGAACAAAAAAGAACAAAGACACAAACTCCTCCGAGATAAGTCAGTGGTGACATTTTCAGACACTCTGCACTGTAGCATTCCTCCCGGTTTGTGAAAATAAACACTGCAGAAGAAGATCAAAACCTCTCTTCTTCTTCCTCCTCCTTCATCATCAACAGCAGAAGCACAAGTTAAACCTCCTCACCTCCACAAACTCATGCATATCTTCATTATGGATTAACCTGGTGGATTTTTTTTTTTATTAATTGACTGTTTAGTCTATAAAATGTCAAAAACTAGTAAAAAATGATCATTTGAAATCCCTCAGATTGCTTGTTTTGTGTGACCAATAGTCCAAAACCCAAAGATATTACACTTAAAATGATATAAAACAGAGAAAATAATCTAATTCTCACATTTGAGAAGACAACACGTTTGGCATTTTTGCTTAGTGAATTCCTTAAACAACTAATCGATTATCAAAATTGTTGTTGTCGATCCACTTATCCACTTATTAATGGAGTAATCATTTAAGCCCAAAATATAATAATGTAAATAAAATATAATGTTTCTGCAAGTGATGTCACCTCATATTGGACGCTACAGAAGGTTAGTTTGGTGTTTATTTACATGAAAAACTGTATTTTTTCTTCTTCTGTATCTTTAAAGCCAATGAAAACTTGGCTTTAAATCTTTAAAGTATTTCTCTGGAACATAAAATATTCATGAAATAAGCAAGAACCATAAAAAAAAAACCCTATTTATTAGAAGTTTAACAGTCAAAGCTAAACTGTGTGAGTGTGGTTTAAACAGATTTGACTGACGGTAACTTAGCAACCCACCAACTGATTCTGATTCTAATGCTGCTAAATCCCGATTGGTGCACAGAGTTAATTCTAACTGAGCCCCGCCCACTTCAAACCAGTGAGAAGACCACAGAGAAGACAAAAAAGAAATAGAGAAATCTCACATGTGAAATAACCCAAACTATTCCAACTTTGTAAGATCATAGTGTGCTCGTGTAGTTACCTACTGCTGCCCTATTCATTATTGTACTGGACTAGTGGACATTCCCTCACCAGTTTTTTTGTGGGTGTGTCTGTGGCCGGCCTCCCTGAAAGCCACCAGGGCTCTGAAATAGGCTCGCAGCACGGCCCAGCGGAAGGTTGCCACGGGGTCGATTCCCATCAGGCTGCAGATGAAGGCGTTCTTGCTGCTCTTGAGCAAGGCCACAATGTCAGGACGCATGTGGTCAGTGTTCTTCTCCCTGAAGTCCTGAATGAAGGAAAGACACATGTGCATCCGGTCAAGCGTTAGCTACTCCTCGGGACTGAGTTTAAACTGTCTGTCTGTTTCTTTATCCTCTCATTGATATTTTCTCATCAAAAGGGCAACTTCTTTTGTGTGTATCACAAAATTTTGTTTTGTTTTTTCTTGCTTGTTAAACAGCGACTCTACTCTCAGGCTAGCAGTATCCCCCTGTTTCCAGGCTTTATGCTAAGCTAAGCTAAGCCGCTGCTGGCTCCAGCCGCATATTTAACAGAGTGGTATCAATCTTTCCATCTAACATTCAGCAAGAAAGCAAATAAGCATATTTCCCAAAATGTCAAACTATTCCTTTAATCTCCGACTTTGGAGCGGGAAAGAGCGGCAAATATCTGAATCATCAGCTTCTGAAGTGAATGATCATAATCTAAAAAAATTATACAAATTGGAAATACATCATTCATTCATATTTGTTTTCATATCATTTTCACTTCTTTACATCAAACATGAGGTGCAGAAACACTTGCTTAAGCACACCACCATCTCTTCTTCTTCCCCATCTGTCTGTAAGCAATTAAATATTTCGACTGAAGCTATGCTACGATAACAGAGCCATGAACTATAAACCTTTCAACATATTCTCTCTCCATATGAAACGAGTCAGCTGTTCACCACAGAGCCAACGTCAGACACATTTCACGACTGTGGCTCTCGCTACAAGATTCACCCCAAACAACTCCTTGGCTCTCAGTGGATATGGGATACCTTTCCACATCCACGATAACCAACTGTTACAGATTTATATTATACAGTCAAACAACAATACGCTCGCCCCATTTCAGCACATGTGCTTCTTATCAAAACGCAGCTGCGAAGCGAACAGAGATGAATACGATTTAGCTGGAAAAACAAATAGGTCAACAGAACAACAAGCAGATCTGCTGCAGACTTGCAAAAGGTTTAAAGGATCCAGATCCAATCCTGATTCAGACACACAACACCAGCTTCACTTCTGTTAAAAGGAGCCATATTGTATTATATTTTTCCTCATTGTTAGACAATTAAAGCTTTGTTGTGATTAGCCCTTGGCTTCTCTAACATACTGTCATATAACACACAATTCAGTCACCTAAAGGAAGAAAAAATCGGACTTTTGGAGCCCAGTTGACTGCTTCATCAAACCCCCAAACGAGTGACTGTCTCCAAATGTGATTCCAGCTGCTGTAGTTTGGGCCTGTGCATGATGTCTTAGGTGTTCAAACCAGGTAAGAACACATGAAAAAAGGTCTAAATTAGCATTGCCTCTGCTTCGTTTTGTTTTGCTACGTTAAGCATGAGCGACTTCTGGCCAAGAGATATCAACATTTATCTGCTTGTACCCGTAGATCCCTGATGGATCCCTGTCTTTGTTTTCTCTTTAATAGTTCAGATTTAATCTTTATTCATAACAAAGCGTGTTATGTTCTTGAAAGAACAGAGACACATTTTTGGGTGCCGTGATTTGGTTATTTAAACGTAATAGCATTGTTGCCCTGTGTCAAAAAAAACTGGATTGGAAAAGTAAACGCTTCACAGACTAACGGCTCAAAACCTCAAGTCAAAAGTTCATTTTTCATTTGGATTAATTACTAAAAAACTGTATCATCTCACAATACTGCAGGATGCTGTACACAAACTAACCACCTTATGGCTGATGTGTAAGTTATGTACATTCTCACATATACAAAGCCCATATACTGACGCACCAGCGAGCACGCGTCTCACCTTGACTCCGTACTTGACTTTACCAGCATAGTGTCTGATGATGAAGGCGGGCTCCATGACAGCAGGGAACTCGATGTAGCTGTTTCCTTCATGCTGACGCTTGAACTTGTCCAGCAAGGTCTGATTGGAAGCCTGGGGGAAACTAGAGGAAAACAGTGATTTTATCAAAACACAAATCATGAGGACATTGAGAATTGAAATATATATATTAGACTTTAAAATGAATAAATCTCTGACCTCAGACTTTATGCACAACAAGGCAAATATTAATAGAAAACTTTTTCTCAGGGAAACTTTCCTCTGGCACTTGTTTTTCTACAGCCATTTGTGTCTCTCCAAGATGGCAAAGGGAAGCTAAACAATGTAGCAGACACAATCTCCATCTATCATCTTACTTTTATTTTCATCTACTTTTGACTACAAAGCAGTGCCACTGTAGCAGTTGATGAGTACGCCCTGCATTTCTCAAAACTTAAGCAAAGAATACCCTTCAGGGATTCAAACTCTGTCACACACTTAATGCTATGGCTCAAATGTAACCAAAGTTACAGCACCTCTACTTGCACGTTCTTCTTTGGTGTTTTCACTGTTGCTTCATGGACATTTTACCCATTTACTAACCTCATGTGGCTGCATCAACATACCTAAAGGGATGTTACATATCATCTAAATCTCTCCTCCCCATAGTTCTGCAACACACTGCTGGCTGAAGTATATCTGCAGGGGTTTTAAAGCTTGATGCTGTTACTGTAGAAATGAACCCCCACACTCGCCCCCTATCCTGCAGTAACCTAATCCACTTCTCCAGAGGCCCTGAAGCCCTGCGAGCTCCACTAACTGTGAATGATGAGATCTCTAACAGTCTTTCTTTCTTTCTGTGTAATCATTTAGCATGAAGCCCCTTCCTGTGGCAGCATAAACCCCAGGAGACACCCTGCCCCCCCCTATTTTTTCTTTAGAGATCCCCCCTTTGACCCTTATTCTCTCACCCCGACACACACACACACACACCCACACACATATATATACACATATACATACACACACACATATATATATATATGTACAAATATATACACACAATTTGGTCCATTCCAGGCGTTATTAGATCCAGATGAACCAACTATGCTAAGTGGCAAGTAAGAAGACAGCTAACATAGATAAATATGGCTGTGTGTGTACCGCCTGATGTATTTTTATGCGGGGGGGGGGGAGTGCTGGATTTGATTTATGGAGGAGAAAGATGCAGAAGCAGAGTGCTGACCTGTAGGAGGAGAGCATTTCACAACACAGAAGGCAAAGAGAAAAACTCAAACGTGATCCAGAGATGTTGGCGGAGGACTTAGCGTGTCTTGATGCTTTAGTAAAGCTGTGGTAGAAGTCCCAGTGTTGGTATCAATCAAGCTAAAGAGCAAAAGGCCTGTACAGGGAGCAATTTGTCTCTTCGATTCAACCAGCTGGGTGTTAAAGGTGCTCGTGCAGGGTGATCACAAGGTCATTTCAACAAAGCACGCTACAATGAAATAAGGTAAGGCTGTAAAATATAAATAAGTCAACTAAGGCATTGGAAAAAAAACCCAAACTCTAGCAGAAACATGCCTAAACTGTACACAGGTGTACAGGAAGTGTATTTTAAGTTATTCTTTATTATCCTCCAAGACGTCACACTTTAACAAACAATACCCTGCTCTCCAATTGGTGCCCCTCATACGTCAAACAACCACCAATAATCAAGTATATTTAAAGAGTACAGATTTGATTTTTCTAATAAAACACCCTTTCCTCATGTTTGGTGCTATTTGGTTAGATATAATTTGAAATAGTGGAAATTTTGTCCTAAAAACGCTGGAGTTCATTATCCAGGAAGCATGAATATCCACAGCAAGTTCCAACCAGAAGTACAAAACTTTCTTTTTAAGTTATTTGTCTAATTGCTGCTTATAAAAGGCATCGACTATGTTTGAGCAGGTGGCGTACTTGCACTCCTCGTCCAGCAGGTGGAACAGTGCTGTGGGTTTCTTGCTGATGAGGTTGATGCAGCCGCTGTTGTCGATGTAGTCGATGTTGTGCCAGGTGATGCCCTCTGCCCTGTACTCCTCCTGCAGGGGGGGAACACAGAGGAGCAAAAAGAAAAACACGGGTCAGAAAATACTTAAAGGGCAAAGTGGTTAGAAGTTCTGTCAAAGCTGTTACAGAGAAAAAGGCATTATTGACTTTACCTGAAGACTGACTTAACACTTCTCAGGAAATCTTGATGTTCACATATAAATACAACAACAATAGTACAATTGGCATCTATTGTTTGCAGCTGAGCAGCTACACAGGAACAATCAGGGGGTTGGTTGCCTTTCTTGAGGGCACTATTTTCAGCACTGAGAGATTCAAGTTAAGTCGTTTTCTAAAACTATCAGGCAACAAACCCGCTCTCAACTTGACTAAGAGGCACCCTGATAATTATAACAAGGAGTGAAGTGTGGCTGACAAGGGTCAGAATTTATTATACTCGTGCATACTCTCCACGGTGTAAAACCAAAAAGTGCAAGCAGTGCTTTCACAGCACTAAAAACCTGAATCCCCACTATGAAAATACCTGGCAGCTTGTTGGTTGTCAGTAAAACCACATTCAGCTGGTAACATCTACGTGCCCCCAGGGGCCAATGACAACTGAGGTATATGACCCGTGTCCCCTTAATACCCCTAAGGGAGGAACCAGTGACAAACACCAGTTATAATCCCACTGCCGGCTCAGATGAAAGGTGGAAAAAAAGGAAGGGGAGGTACGTGGATAATGTTCTTCTCTCTCTAGAAAGCTCCGGTTGAGAGACGTTTGAGCAACGTATGTAAACAGTTCTGGCTCTGGTAGCTTCACAGGTCACAGTGTGTCTGTTGGACTGCTGGAAAAGAGCATGCATACTCAGCAAACCTTCCCTGAATAAGTACAACACTAAAACTTAAGGGTCAGCACCAGCAAGGCAGATAGCTTAGCTGAGCAAAAGCAGAAAAGAAGGAGGGTGACTGTATCGAATAATCAATAACAAAAATGATTAAAGCACTAATGGTAGCCCCCAGTGATGGAAAGACCATACAGCTTTTTTTTTTTTTGCTGTTCTTAGAGCCAGATGAAAAGCAGTGGGATCATTACAAACAAAACAATTTATCCGTCTTGGAAGCATGAGAAAATTTAATAGCAATGTGCCTATTAGATTATGTCACATCTTGCATGCAATGTTGACAAACTGCTCCTGTTAGGAACATGTGCTCAGTAGATTTCATGGGCTTTTACACTGATGTTTCTTTAGTGTAAATGGGAATTTTGTGCTGATGGTGGTGCTGGAGCAAAGGTCTGGGGGAGTACCGGGGGGTACCATGAATATGCTTACCAAGTTCATAAAAAAACCAATCCAGGAGAAAGAAAAGAGAAATGGGGAGTAGCAGAGACAGAGAAGACAATATGGGACAAAAACATGTTGATAAAGTGCAAACCACAAAACATAGAGATATAAACTCAAGAAAACGCTAAAAAAACAAAAACTAAAAAACAAGATGCTTTTTAAAATGTGCACTGATTTGGCTTCTCTAACACTTTGAAGAAGTCCATGTCAAATTCAAGAAACAACAACAGCAAAAGAAAGGTGAGGGGAGTCAACAAATCACTAGGAATCATCCTCCAGGAACCATGAATATCTACACCAAACTTCATGACAATCTGGCCGGAATATGTCAAGATATCTTGCTGTGGACCAAAGTGTTGGACGAACAGATGGACTTACATCGCCATCCTTAAGGTGTCAGTGTGCTTCAAACAAAGCCGATGACATACAAGTGTGTTAGTATGTGCATACTGTATGTATTTGTAGGTGTGGCAATGTATTGATGTCTCTACATTTGCATGTTGGTACCCTTTTGATTGTACGTACAATCAGTTGGAACCCAATTACTAAAACGGGACAGCAGTCAAGTATTCAAAAGCAGCACTTTTACTTTTACATATGCGACACGTCTGCTGCCCTCTCGTCCTTTTTTAGGCTGCTGAATCACTGACGAGGCATTCAGAACATGTGGCATGTTTGTTTTCATTCAGAGGTTGCACCGGATCAGGCAGAACAAAAACGAAGCCGTAAAAAAAAGTCGCATGCGTGTGCTTTTGTTTAAATCTCATCAAGCCGAGCACTGACTCAGTTCATCTGGCTAACTTTGTTGTGTCTGTGAGAGAGTTTGTGAACACGTGTGTTGACTCAGAGAGACAAATAGATGCAGACACACAGATAAAGAGATAAACACACACACACACACACACTCTCATCAGCCATTTCATTACATACAAACAATAACGTCAAGAGCTCGGCCCGGCAGACAGAGGACTACAAAGCTGTGACTCAGTATGTGAAGCACGCAAAGAAGGTGGTTTAGTTACAGTTCGACTGAACGCCACAATGAGCGAGCGGAGTTTCGTCATTAAGTGCCAGACATGCCAGGTCCACATTCCACACAAGTCTTCACATTTTCATAGGACCCCTGATCTCCCCAGCTGCTACTGTCTGAACTAGAGCTGAATTGTTTAGTCGATGTACAAAAAGCTAATTGGCAACAATTTTAATAATTGCATTTTTTCTGGTTCCAGCTTATCCCATGTGACGATTTGAAGCTTTTCTTTGTTCTACATGATATTAAACTTATGTCTTTGAGTTTAGGGTTAACTATAATTAATTTTTCATTATATTCTAGACAAAATGATTAATTTATTAAATATGAAAATAATCGGCATAGTAATTGATCACGAAAATAATTGAGTGAGTTGCAGTCCTGGACTGAACAACTTACTTATCACTTCAACCTCTCTAAACTCTATTGGTTTAGACGCTATTGGTCCTCATATCCAGTGGCGTGGGGTCCAGAGCGTTGCTGGTTTATTCTTCTGTCGGGCTGCTTTTATAGCAGTCCAATTAAAGCAGTGAATGCAACTGAAGACCTGGTAATATAGAAAAAAAACAAAGCAGCAGTACTCTGGACCCTGAGGGCTGACTAGTAGACTTTAACTGCAACAGATAGGGGAAGTTAGATGAAAATGGCACAGACTTATCTAACAGAGGAGACACAGTAAGACAACAACAGCACAATATTACTCGGAGCATCTCAGAGCACACGACCCATTGCTAAGCAGATCTTATATCTGAAGATGTAAAAATCTCAGACCAAAACCAATCTGTATTAAACACCCTAAAACCTCCTGCTGTGCTGAAGAAAGCAGGGAGTTCTGTTGTGGTCGATGAGGTTGGTCAGGATTTGTGGCCATCCCTCCACCTATTAACAGTCAGTTCTCTGCTGGGTTACGCAGTTTTCAACAGGCCTGAATTGTGTTTAACCCAGCACTCCCTGTTGTAGAGGTGAGGGAGGCTGTGAGTGTGTTTGTGTGCGATTCTCCACATCTCCTGCTATCTCTCTATTTCTTCTGTCTTCATATTCCTCCCTCCCTCAGCGCCCCTTCTCTCTTGTTATGACAGCTGAGTGTTTTTACTGAGCAGACAGGAGGAACGGTGATCATGGGAGCTGCTGCAAGTTCTGGTGGTTTTAAAAGCACAGAGAGAAAGAGGCTAGAAACTGACAAAGACACAGATAAAGAAGACATCCTCGCTGTGTTGACATTGAACATGCTCTGTACTGTAAGTGGGTTTTACTTTTTTGTGGTCCGGATAGAAAGAGCGCATCTGGGACTCTGTTGACGAGCACGGCTCACAGAAATGACGTCAAGGAATGAGCTGGACTGTGTGATCGGAATAAGGGTGTAGAGTGCGGAAAATCTGCAAAAGTTCGCTTTCTCGATCTATGAAGAATTAACTTTGTCAGTATGACCATTAATATAATAAAGAGCACATTTAGTTCAAATCTGGCAGTTCCTATTAAGGAGACAATCCCCTGGCACTTCTGTTGGACTCTAAAGGTTGAAGTTTAAATCAGGCTTTACAATTGAGTCAATAACAATAGGCAGCAGGAGTCCCCCCTTCTATCAGATGATGGTAAACCTGGTCACATGTTTTTTTAATTTCTTTACTGAGTCAGAACACCTCACGAGTTAAACATGACACCGTGTTTGCCTAAGGCGGTGGCTGTCATGTGTTTTCTTACTTTGGTATACCGTCTTCACACAGAAAAGAAATCAAGCACCAATTGGCATGTTAAGTGTAAACACTGGACTCGAGAGTCACACACATACACGCCCTCCTCCATCTCACTGAGGGTTGTGGTTGGTGTGGTCCTGTTAGCTTTGGCTGCTGTTCCGAAGGTAAACACACACCGCTGATAAGACCAACTGATTGGTTGGAGGGGGGTGAAGCTTGGAGGAAGGGAGAAGAGGAAAATCCCCCTGACGGAAAGTCAAAATCACCTTTCAAAGTCAGAATGACGGACAAAGCAAAAGCAGTGGTTCACGCTTGATCTCACAAAACAGGTTACAATTTCACTGATAAGGTCTTTTTTCAAATTGTCAGATGCTGTAGATAAGTCAAACTTGATTGCTAACTAGATTGATACCTTAAGATGGATTTATAGTTTTGTGTTAAGGGGTTATGGCGTATACATACTCTACGAACGTAGCCGCTGCAGGCTATGCTGTAGCTGATGTGCACCCCTTTAAAAATGTAACTACATGCCGGGGCTACAGTGGCTACAAAGATACAACGTGGAGACGTCAGGAACCGTGATTGGTCAACTTGGGCTGCTTGTGTTTCCTCCAACACATTTCTGATCTTTGTAGATAGTGTAACGCTGATTACTCTTAGTGTTAACTATAACTTAACAGTTACTAAATTAAAACTACTTTCAGGACGAGGGTAAAGCAACAGCACGGGGCAGCTTCATCTGTGTCAACATTAGGATAACTGAACGCTCACAACCAAACGTGATAGATCATCTCACTGTCTTACATCGTATCACTCTGCCAATCTTAACCGTCATTAACATCACAGGCAAGGTGCACCATATTATGTAGGTCAGCATAGAACATATATATACACACACACACACATACATACATATGTGGTTACCATTAATTAAATAATGCAAATCTCTCATTAAACCTGAGAAGGTAATCTCCAAAATAAATCTTCACAAAACTAAATCTCATCTTACAATAGTAGGAAAGTGTCTGTGTCTTCTAAAGGTAACTGAGTGCCAGCAGTTTAAGGCTCAAAACAATGCAACAGACAAGGTGTGGAGTGCTATCTCCCCTCATGACGTCAAAGTGAGGGTAGAGGGGGCCTGTGGCGTGAACTTTATTCAAACAAACAGAAATCAGCAGAGATCTGGCAACCCTTGATTAGGAAGCTATACCAACCAGCCTCAGAGGGGCCCCCAGAGCTCAGTACCAACTCAACCGTTGTCCTGTCAAATAAACTCAAGAGGGGCAGAGAGCCAAAGGTTTGGAGGACCCCGGTGATTAAAGGATAATAAACGTGAACTCTGCTGAAACAATATTGGACACCGTCCTGTGAGGGCGAGCGTCTCAGCAGCACTTTGACACGTATTAGTTGAACATAACACAGGAACAAAACCTTCAAGTGAAAGGTTCAATCAAAACAGAGATAGCCATCGAGGAGCACCTGCTGTCACAGAATGACTGACAACACAGAAATTAAACAATGTACAGTACATTTAAAAGTACAGTAGGCAGCTATTGTTGACACAAACACTTATATATACTACTCTCTGCAGACACTGAAGGGTTTAATTGAGGTAATGTTTTAAGGTTTTTCTGTAAAATAGATATTTGGCATTTTGAGAATGAAACATTTTACTCGTTATTAAAGAAAAAGAACATTTTCATGTGTAGTCATGTTGCTGTACAGTATTTATATTATTAAACAAGAGGCTACAGCCATGCTAGCAGCTCTGTGGCTGTACTTACACACAGCACTGTTCTGAGCTAAATGGTAACATCAGAATGCTAACATGCTCACAATAACACTGCAAACATGCTGATGTTCATCAGGTATAATGTTTTGCATTTTGCTTTTGCATGCTAACATTTTTAGCACAAAACACAAAGTACAGCTGAGGCTGATGGGAATGTTATTAGTTTTCAGGTATTTGGTCAGAAAACAAAGAACTGAACAAATAAAAATTCTGACTTGAAGATCTGACAGACACGCACACACACACACACACACACACACAAACGCATTCGCTTTGATGGCAGTTATTTTAACTTGTCCTTGTATGACCATCAGCTTCAGCAGTGGAAAATCTAGATATATAATTAAA
This sequence comes from Maccullochella peelii, assembly GCA_002120245.1. Taxonomy (NCBI): domain Eukaryota; kingdom Metazoa; phylum Chordata; class Actinopteri; order Centrarchiformes; family Percichthyidae; genus Maccullochella; species Maccullochella peelii. The sequence continues at coordinate 15,338 of LKNJ01006399.1, forward strand.
GCCCCAGCCTCAATTTTTCATTTACAGTAACACAACCAGTTTGTTAGTACATGTAACATCCTGCAGTGTGTGTGAGTGTGTGTAGCCTGAGGGCTAACTGTCAGAAACAGATAACAGAACCATTAGCGTATCGGCAGCCTGTGATCTTCATTGAGGGTGAAGGGACGTTACTGCACTCGTTCACTAAAACACTGCTCTTTTTTCCCCCTCTGTTCCCCTCCTCATTTAGCCTTCAGCGATGGGCCCGCCTGCTAAGTTGCCACGGCCAATCAGAGTTCAGTGCAAGGGAGGCGAGAGCTGACAGCTACTGTGACTCAGTCCAACTGATTGAGACTCATTATCGCCCCCAAAATGTCTCTCTCTCTCGCTCACTCTCTTTTCTTTCTCTCTCACTGCTCTCTGGCTTGTTCTATGGATATGATTTGGAAAAAAAATACAACATGCGTGCTGAATATTAAGTGGTTTGGCAGTTGGTATCTGAATAAATGAGCATAATGAATACATAATATAACTGGTCAGGGATTAGTGGTTCAGTAATAGTCCTTTTGAGTGGAAGAGAGAGAGAGAGAGAGAGAGAGAGAGAGAGAGAGAGAGAGAGAGAGAGAGAGAGAGAGAGAGAGAGAGGGGGTAGTTATGAAGCCGGAGCAGCAGATTTAGCGAGGACAAACAGGGATGAAATTACATGAGAAAAGAGAAAAAGGAAGGGGGAGTAAACAAAAACAAACAAACCAAGCCCAGCCAGAATAAATGTACAATAACCAACAAAAAAAGCTAAAAGTGTTGCAGCATTTAGCTGTCAGGAAACATGTTTGACTCCTGCACTCTAACCCAGCCTGACAGCCTGTTCTGGTCATTCAGCACTTTTCCTCTGACTTTAATGGATGTGCGTGCTGCTAACTCAACCTAGCTACATAATTACAGCTGCTTGCGCTGTAATGTCAGGGGGGACGTGGCTGTCCAGCACAAAGCAATCATACAAGGGAATATTCAACTTGCAGAGACATAAACAGCCGAGCACTCAGTATGACTGAAGGTAAAACTAGAACACTTTATCTTGTACTGGTCAGGGATAAGTGGTTCAGTAATAGACCTTTTGAGTGGAAGAGAGAGGGAGAGAGAGAGGGTAGTTATGAAGCAAGTTAGTTACAAAAGCAACTCCCCTCTCACAGTGTGTTCAACCGTATTGTACTGCATTCAGAGCTGAAGAGGAAGTCAGGAGGGCCCATTCTTCACTGCATCAGTTGAATCAATCAAAAGCATAAAGGCTTTTTTGAAGAATGTGTAACGGTCACAATAATGTGACGCCGGTGCATAAACTGACGTTACTGGGTACCAAGACACACCGTAACAGATCGTGTATGAATGTCTGCGTGTCGTTAACATCGTCACAAAGGCAGCGAAACACAAAATGCAATGACGTGTTATCAGAAGCTGCACAATAGTCATTGTCCGGATGGTAAAAGAAAAACGGCCGAAATGGCACGGAGAGTAGAGTAGAGGAGATTATAACACCCTACCTGTTCTAATTTGAAGATGTGTTGGTTGAAGTAGTGCTGGAGCCGTTCGTTTGCGAAGTTGATGCAGAACTGCTCGAAGCTGTTGTTCTCATAATCCTCAAAGCCAAAGATGTCCAGGACTCCAATGGAGAGAATCTGGTGGATAAAAGAGACAGCTCATTTTCTCTCCAGTTCTTTCAGTTATCAAAAAAAAGTGAAAGAAAAACATGAAAAGTATCCTCTAGCAACACTGTAAATATTAGTAAAAATGTATGATTCTTTGTCATCTTTATTAAGAGATTTCTTTACTGTGTTTAGTTTTATACCCCCATTCTTTACAGCTTCAGCGACCCAGTTGCCCCCTGAGTGTCAGTAAGATTCATGTCATCATATAGCATTAATATGCACCATCTGAAGAGGCGTTCACTCGAAGAGGGCCTTTAATTATGAAATGGACTGTAAAAGCTGTTTCCAATTTAATCTAATTTTATCCAGCAGTGTTTTATTATTCTCCGAATGGCAATTTTTTTTTTACTCTGGCGTAAAAACACACATGAGCACACGCTGCATATATAAACGGTTATCTTGGACATTAGAACAATGACCTTGACAGAAAGTGCAACCTCATCGACCCCCTGACAGCACCGAGGGAGGGCAAACACACACACACACACACACACACGCAGAGATGATGTCAGTGCCAAGGG